>CATOBL010000380.1:0-40393 GCA_951394255.1 Polyploca ridens | reverse complement strand
GAACCGTACCAAATATTATAATGTTTCTAACGCAGTTATATGAGTCAGGTGCAAAATATGGAACGATGAATAGCTGTAGGTCAGCTCTATCTCTTATTCTTGGCCAAGAAATAGCCAATGATGATCAAATAAAGCGTTTCCTTAAAGGGGTTTTTAGACTGCGTCCGCCGTTGCCCAAGTATAATACTACCTGGGACACATCTATTGTACTCAACTCTTTAGCAAGCTGGTACCCTAACGAAACATTAAATTTAGAAAATTTATCAAAGAAATTAGCTACTTTACTCGCACTAACAACAGCAGAAAATACATTTTTCACCGTACTCCCATGTAACGGTAGCGAAACGGCCAAGCCACATATTTTGACTACGGTGTGTAGTTTGTGAAGTTAGGGCTTGTAGAGTAAGTGCATGTAGAGTTATAAGCTTGGCTCTACATGAGATCTGAAAACTTTTTGACAGTGCGAGCCATATGTCTTGGCAACATTTTACATAAAAATGTTTTTGGTGGGATTTCACTTCTTTTTGTAAGTTGATTAAATTTTTTTTTTTGAAATTTCCAAGTTTTATAATTTTTTTGTTGTTTGTATACTAATACAAGCTTACATACCAAATTTCAGCTTTCTAGGACTTCAGGAAGTACCCTATGAGTTTTGATGATCATCAGTGAGTCAGTGACGAAATCGGGGTTTTTTAGATATCAATAAAATCTAAAGTATAAGAGCTACATTATTGAAACTTAATATGTTTAATAAGTTCACTATTGACATCATGTCCTGAGAATTTTGTTTATCTAGTATAATCCAAACCCAAGTTATGAAGGTTCAAAAAATCGACGAAGCGCTTCGAGAAAAGGTAGGTAGTGCCCTTTCGCTTCGCTTGGCTGTCTTGGCGGGGGCACAGATCATATAATACTACGTAGCGGGGGGCACTCCCGTGCCCCCAGATCCCACCAAAAACATTTTTATGTAAAATGTTGCCGCCAAGACATATGGCTCGTACTGTCAAAAAGTTATCAGATCTCATGTAGACCCAAGCTTATAACTCTTCATGCACTTACTCTACAAGCCCTAACTTCACAAACTCTACACACCGTAGTCATGGGGTCCTAATCAGAACAAATTATAATTAGTCTTCAAAAATGATCATAGATGGCAGCGTAAGTAGCAATCAAGAAATAAACAATCACTAAAAAACGCAAAACGTCAGGGTTTGGTTAAAGTATGTATAGTAATAATCAAAATACCATTCTTTAAAGTTAATTCATCCATTTACACCTATAATTCAAGTACTTTGAATGAAAAAGATTATTAAATATTTTTACTTCAATTCGAATCCATTTAATGAAAAAATTGTTCAAACTAGCCATTCGATCTTTCTTTTTGTTTTGAGCTTGTCGCAATAGATGGCGTTTTGTCCAATTTTTCTTGACGTCTTTGCTTACCGATCCTCTGTATTTATTTATTTTCTAGGTCGTTTACTACTTTACGTTTAGTTGTTCCTTTTTAAGTAAAATTCAAACATTTTTTTAAACTAGTACGATTACGCTATGTAAAAATTTAATTCAAAATTTTAAGTAAATTTTAGAATAACATGTTTTGGTACCTAAATATATTTTTTCATACTGTGATTCTGTGTACCGGGTACTACAAATTTATTTATCAACAGGTACCCAATTCTCACTTCCCTCGAACTAGCCTTCGAATCGAACTTACGGTTCGAGTCCTATTCGACTGTAAAATTTCGAGGGGTGGAGTCAATTCGAACGGTCCCAACCAATCAACGCTCTAGCTGACTGGTTTCCCTTCTAAATATTATGCCGGCCTTGAAATTGCCAGAATAACGTAACGTTCGTAAAAGTTCGAATTCGTGCTTTTTTCGATCGAGCGATCGGTTTCGATTGGATGAGAATTGGCTCCCAGGATTGGACGAAATAACGAAACGTTTTATGTCACGCAATGCATTTGTTGTTGTTGTTGACTGTTTGTTGTTTTCTTCTCTACCCGTCGAATACAAATACGTTTCCAATTAGTTTTCTTCTTACTGACCTGGCTTCGAATTATGGATTTTTTGGAAAAGACCTTGCGACTTGAACTGTAACTTAGAAATCTGGACAACGACGATTCTTGCACATACGACGACCTATGCTAACGGAAGGGGTTAGAACCTTTGTGGCTTAGCTAGTCGCCGCCATTTTAGTTTTTTTTCAATGTCGCGGCGCACGATGAAACTGGTATATATGGGTAGAGGACACTTATACAAACAAAAAATGTTACTCAATATAGTGGCCTAAAGTGTCACGTTTCCGAGATATTTGGAGGTAAAGATCGCCATATGAGAATTATGACAATCATTAAAAATTAACTTATTACGTGTTTATATGCATTCAATTTAGGGTTTCGTTTTTCCCGACATTTTTCCGTTCCCGGGACCCGGGAATGAAAAAAATTATTTCCCGGGAAAAGTTGTTTTGATATTTTTACCTATCAAAAGTCAATTAAAACACGTAGTTTAAATCAATTCGTTATTTATTTGTCGTTGTTATTTGCCTGCGCGTTCACCGCTAAGAAAACCCCATGGTCTGTGGCTCCACAATTCCAGAACACCTCCTTGAACATCAGTCAAAGCATCGGGATCCTTGGCGTCGACATTTCTAGCGACGTTTTGTTCCGAAGTCACTTGGAAGACAAGGTTAAGCTGGCATCCAAAAAGCTCGAAGTACTCAACAGAGCGAGGCAGTACTTCACATCGGGGCAAAGGCTACAACTTTATAAGTCACAAGTCCGGCCTCATATGGAGTACTGCTGTCACCTATGGGCGGGAGCACCTGGATACCAGCTTGGGCCTTTAGACTCGGTTCAGCGACGTGCCATCAGAACTGTTGACGATCCCGAGCTCACAAGCGGTTTAGAACCTCTCAGTCTGAGGAGAGACTTTGCCTCTTTATGTGTGTTCTGGGACCCTAAAATCACCTGTAGATAACGTGTTTTACAAATAACATTAACAAAACTTATATTTTTCTAAATGTGTATCTTCGGAGAAATTGAAATTTTTCAAATAAAAAACTCTGATTCTTTGTCTCTGAAAATACTATAATTTATATTTACTATATTTTTTTAATAAATTTTAATGTCACTTATTTTCATCAAAAATCTGTTCATGGTTCCTTTCAGCTTTTATCTGTAGTTCAGAAAATTTTGGTCGCGAAAGTTACGGATACAGAAAATATACGTTCGATTTCGGTGGACATTTGTACTATGATTTTATGTAACAGTTTTGTGTATCAAAGGTGTTTCGTTAATTTTGATCAAGATTTACAGGTGTTTTAAGCATTCCATCTAATAAAGAAATTCCCGGGAATTCCCGGGAAACCGCGAAAAAAATCCCGACTTCGGGAACAACGTATTTCGTTCCCGGATCCCGGGAATTCCCGATTCCCGGGACCCGGAAACCCTAATTCAATTGTATTCAAATAATAGTTCCAAGGTTGATTTATAATTTTTTTAGAAGAGAGTTAAACTAGGAGCACGAAATACAATATTTTTAATTGCTTACCTACTAAACAGTATCGTAATATTCGCTATGAACCACAATGTTGTCAAAGTAGCTCGGATCGTGACTTGTTTTCCATCTTGTCATTACTATACAAACAAAAATGACAATACTTGTCCTAAAATCTCATGTTACCAAGTTAATTGGAACTAAAGAAATTCTCTGGGCGCGAATTGAAATAGCGACGTAATAGTACATAATGATACATGTTTGCAAAGTTGGTTATTAATACTCGAGGCGTATGAAGCGCGTGAGCCATAGGCGAACGCAATAAGTGAGCCGAGAGTGTAATAATCAATGCACACGCGTGTCATACGACGTTTTTCAACACACTTGCGAGGAAAAAACAGACTTGTATTTTTTAAGTAGATTTTTTGATAATAATCAAATCAACACAATGAGAACGTTTACAAATATGGCACACAAGGTTTTTTTTTGAGCTGTCAAACTATCTTACCCGTTTAAATTAAGATTGCTTGGTCTACACATATCACTTGCAGTGAGGTACAAACTTATCATAATCGGGATTATACCTTCATAAAACTGTGCGGTAATGTAAAGTAAAAAGCACAAATAGGTAATAAGCTGCATTAAGATACTAAAAGCGGTGCAATAAATATTACTTTACGAGCGAGTGTGTTGAAAATAAATAAAAAAAACCCGGTCCCTCGGCCGGCCCGACCCGACCTAATAAAACTTCCACCTAAATGAAAGTCCCGTCTTCGTCGCAGACTGCTCACGTGCACACAATGCCCAAAAAGGGCGATAGATCAGACCCGATGAATTACAGTCCTCTTGCCATCACCTCCCATTCTCTCCAATGTCATGGAGCGAGTGATCAACACGCAGCTCTTGAGATACCTAGAGGATCACGATTTGTTAAGTGACCGACAATATGGCTTCCACCATAGTCCCTTGGCTGGTACCTTCTAGTGTATCTCTATGTGATGTGTCTATGTATACACTATACACTAGAAGTTCACCAGCCGAGTGGTCACTCGCCATCGAGAGTCAAGGTGGCGAAGGCGTTCGATTGGGTCTGGCACTGGGGTCTTCTAACGAAGTTACCAGCATATGGGTTTCCCGAGGGACTATGCAAATGGATCGCCAATGTTTTGTCCAGCAGATGCATACGAGCTGAGACATAAATGCTAGCTACCCGCAAGGGTCTGTATTGTCCCAAACACTGTTCCTGCTGCATATCAATGAAATGCTGTCTACTGACGGCATTCATTGTACAGAGGACGCTCATTGCAAATATTCCTCGTTTCGTGGTGGAGGAAAGCCGCGAACGGCTTGTATCTGAAATCGAGAGCACACTAATTAGTGAGTCGTCGACTAAACCTAGTCCATTTCAACCCCACTAAGACTCAAGTCTGCGCGTTCAGCGCTAAGAAAACCCCATTTGCTGTGACTTCACAATTCCAGAACACGAACATCAGTGAAAGCATCGGGATCCTCGACATCGACATTTCTAACGACGTCAATAGGCCGTCTAGAAGACAAGGTTAAGCTAGCATCCAAAAAACTCGAAGTGCTCAACAGAGCGACGCAGTACTTCACATCGGGGCAAAGGCTGCAACTTTACAAGTCGCAAGTCCGGCCTTATATGGAGTACTGCTGTTTCCTGGATACCAGTTTGGGCCTTTAGACTCGGTTCAGCGACGTGCTATTAGAATTTTCGACAATCCCGAGCTCACAAGCGGCTTAGGGCCCCTCAATCTGAGGAGAGATTTTGCCTCCTTATGTGTGTTCTACCGCTTGTACAACGGACAGTGTTTTGTAGAATTATTTAACCTGATGCCCACGGCTACCTTCTATCATCGCAAGTCTCGCCATTGACGGGGAGTCCATCCTCACACATTGGAACCAAAATAGTTCCGAACTATGCGGTCTCAAAGGAGCTTTCTTCCGCGGACGCTTAGACTATGGAATGAGCTCCCGCCGTGGTTTTCCCAACGGAGTACAGCGTGGGGTTCCTTAAAAAAGGTGTAAAGAGATTTCTGTAGGTTCGGCAACGCGCGAGTGATACCCCTGGTGTTGCAAGCGTTCATAGGCTACGGTAACCGCTTATAATCTGGCGGGCCGTATATATGTTTGTTTACTACCTAAATAGTTTAAAAAAAATCCTTTTTTTTTTATGTTTGGGGTCACGGCTTGTTTCTATTATGTGTATTAATTTATTTTTAAAACCGTGATGCAATATTATTTGACCACAGTTTATTGCTTTTAAAAAAGAACATAAATTGTACTTAACAACTTTTAACAACTTTAAACTATTGTCATTCTTCTCATATTATTTATACATCGATATTCCAAAATCTCGGAAACATTATATTTTAAGACAAGTATTGTCATTTTTGTTTAATAACGGAGACATGGAAAACAAGTTAACCACTACTATCCGAGCTACTTCACAACATTGTGTTTCATTGCGATGCGGTTTAGTAAGTAACCAATTAATGAATATTGTTTTTTCGAGTCATTTGTTTTGCTATATTCTAATAAAAAGTTAAATCAACCTAGGAACTATTATTTGAACACAATATAATGCATATAAACACGTAATAAGTTCATTTTTAATGAATGTCGTTATTCTCATATGGCGATCTTTACCTCGAAATATCTCGGAAACGTGACACTTTAGGTCAATATATTGGTTAACATTTTTTGTTTGTATAAGTGTCCTCTACCCAAATATACCACTTACACAGTACGCCGCCACATTGAAAAAAAATCAAAATGGCGGCGGGTGGCTATGCCAGCTCCCATACAAAAATGTTCGTACCCCTTACTACATACAATGTATATACGAACTTATTGTAACTAATGTGTATAATTATAATGGTTAATAGACAAATAATCAATCATATTTCCCCTAAATTACACTATACTTTTGGGAGCCGTCATGTTATCATCAACCATAAGTTTTCATACGTAGGCTGTGATTAAAGTACCTAAGTAAATATAAAAAAAAATATATTAAAACATTCTGTTCTTTTATTTTTAACCGACTTCAAGAAAAGGAGGAGGTTCTCAATTCGGATGTTTATATATTTTTTTTTTATGTATGTTCGGGCGTAACTCCGTCATATATGGACGGATTTGCAAAATTCTTTTTTTGTTCGAAAGGGGTTTATACCGAAATGGTCCCATATAAATTTCATATAGATGAAACTAAAAATTAAAAAATAAATTAACTTTTTAACAAAAAAATAAACCGCCTTCAAAGTACACTAAAATGTATGAAATAACTCCTATCTGACACTGTTTTGAAGTCAGCGAAATATTTTCTATTGAACACGTCATGCGATTTCGCTCACTTCAAAACAGTGTCAGATAGGAGTTATTTCATACTTTTTAGTGTACTTTGAAGGCGGTTTATTTTTTTGTTAAAAAGTTAATTTATATTAATGTAAGTTCCTTTCCTCTTACTCCTAGTAGGTACCTTTTTGTTCTTTATTAGCTACCCCAAAAACCATGAAAATGACACCCATGACGATAGGTCCGAGAATCAGAAGAAGAAAGAGAAGAAGCAGTTCAGCACCATCTTGGATTTTGATTCCCAGTCCATCGGTTGACAAAGTTGACATTGACAACCATACCGTGTTGTGTTTTATAAAAATGCCCGCAAAAGTCAAACAGTGTTCAAGGGCAACTCTTATCCTTGAATTCACGCTTCGATAAGATTAATATACTAACTTGCGACTCAGACATTAAAATACCTACTAGTATTGCCAGAGCAGAGCCAGAGACATTATACTGTTTTGGGATGTCAAACTCAGATAATCATATTATGTTTAAAACAACGCCATCTATTGATGCCTCCTAGAATCACTCCAATTTAGTTTCTAAGCACACTCCTAGATGGCGTTACAAAACTACAGCTTGTACTGGCCGGCAGTTAGCCCGACCGATAGCCATACTTAGGGAGGTAACATTTCTTTGTATGGGATTGGGTATCTGTACGTAGTATTATATGATCTGTGCCGTAGTCAAAATATGTGGCTTGGCCGTTTCGCTACCGTCACATGTGGGAGTAAGGTGAAAAATGTATTCACTGTTCATTACTTTTTGTTATTCAATAGTTCTTGTAGTATTGAAACGGCCAAGCCACATATTTTGACTACGGTGTGTAGAGTTTGTGAAGTTAGGGCTTGTAGAGTAAGTGCATGAAGAGTTATAAGCTTGGGTCTACATGAGATCTGATAACTTTTTGACAGTACGAGCCATATGTCTTGGCGGCAACATTTTACATAAAAATGTTTTTGGTGGGATTTCACTTCTTTTTGTAAGTTGCTTTATGTTTTTTTTTTGTTTGAAATTTCCAAGTTTTATAATTTTTTTGTTGTTTGTGTACTAATACAAGCTTACATACCAAATTTCAGCTTTCTAGGACTTCAGGAAGTACCCTATGAGTTTTGATGATCATCAGTGAGTCAGTGACGAAATCTGGGTTTTTTAGATATCAATAAAATCTAAAGTATAAGAGCTATATTATTGAAACTTAATATTTTTAATAAGTTTACTATTGACATCATGTCCTGAGAATGTTGTGTATCTGGTATAGTCCAAACCCAAGTTATGAGGGTTCAAAAAAACGACGAAGCGCTTCGAGAAAAGGTAGGTAGTGCCCTTTCGCTTCGCTTGGCTGTCTTGGCGGGGGGCACTTCCGTGCCCCCAGATGCTAATCTCGAGGACAAAGCATGAGTATAATTAATGATTAAACGAACTTACCTGTACGTGAAGTTCTATCATAATTATACGAGGGCTTTGTCCGAAGAGATTAGCAACCCACCCACCCCATTATCATTTCCCAAATAATTAACTAATATTTACCATTACATAGATACCTATATCTATTTACCTAATATGAATACATTCAAATATCAACATTTGCAAAGAAAGAATTCGGTGCTCTAAACTAAATGAAGATTGTAGGTGACATCTATCCACCAAAAAAAAAAAAAAAAATCTCAATGACAGTGCAGATTGGCGACACCGTGTGTCTACTACATGTAAACCTAATGCTAATCTCTTCGGACAAAGCCCTCGTATAATTATGATAGAACTTCACGTACAGGTAAGTTCGTTTAATCATTAAGAATACCCCATTGTCTGTAGCTCCACAATTCTACAAAACGTTTCTCAACAACAACTTTTAAAATATCTGCGTGAAATAGCACTTTAAATCGCGAGTGAAGACCGCACACTCGATTCCATAACCTTCGCCTGAGCTAGCATCTCCTTAAATTACCGGTTATTCAAATAATAATAATAATAATTTATTTTCGACACATAGATTAAGTATATAATTAAAATAGTGGTTGGAGCCTCCTTTTAAGCATGCAATGCCTGTATTAGGAGACTCCACTCTTCCATAGCAATAAAATTACAATTATTTAACTTAACTACTAACATATTATGTGTGGATGTGTCAATAATTCGTTTGTTTTATACACTTGTTCTACCGCTTATACAACGGAGAGTGTTCTAAAGAATTGTTCGACTTGTTGCCCACTGACAACTCTCGCCGTCAATCGACGGGGAGTACCCCCGTCGATGGCGAGAGTTGCGATGGTAGAAGGTGGCCGTGGGCAATTCTACAGAACACTGTCCGTTGTACAAGCGGTAGAACACACATAAGGAGGCAAAGTCTCTCCTCAGACTGAGGGGCTCTAAACCGTTTGTGAGCTCGGGATCGTCAACAATTCTAGCAGCACGTCGCTGAACCGAGTCTAAAGGCGCAAGCTGGTATCCAGGTGCTCCCGCCCACAGATGACAGCAGTACTCCATATGAGGCCGGACTTGCGACTTATAAAGTTGCAGCCTTTGCCTCGATGTGAAGTACTGCTTCGCTTTGTTGAGCACTCCGAGCTTTTTGGAAGCCAGCTTAACCTTGTCTTCTTAGTGACTACGGAACAAAACGTCGCTAGAAATGTCGACGCCAAGGATCCCAATGCTGTGACTGATGTTCAAGGACGTGTTCTGGAATTGTGGAGCCACAGACCATGGGGTTTTCTTAGCGGTGAACGCGCAGGCTTGTGTCTTAGTGGGGTTGAAATGAACTAGGTTTAGTCGACCCCAATCGGAGACACTAGTTAGTGTACTCTCGATTTCGGACAACAGCCGTTCGCGGCTTTCCTCTACCTCGGAACGTATAAAACTAAAAAGTCTGAAATCAATTAAATTATTAAAAGAAACAAAAAACCCGACTGCGTAAAACATAAATTAACTGAAAAGAGAAAAACAAGCTCTTAAATCTATAGAATTTTGAATATAACTTGAATTTTATAAGGTACTAGCGACCCGCCCCGGCTTCGCACGGGTGCAATGTCGTAATGAGGTGTCGATAGATTTGTGCGCCCGCGCCCGCCTTATTCCGCCCCGTCACGGTATCGTTGGTAGCGTACTTTGGAGTACCCGCCTGGCTGGCTACCACCCTCAAGTTGAAAATCTGTCGCCAAGCATCTTTCGGTGTGTTCCGACAGCTGCACTTGAGAGCCAGGTCCTTCTAGACTTTGTGTGCTTACCATCTTCTGTTTAAATCATTTATTTCTCTAAGATTTTCAAAAATCACTTAAACGTGAAACAAAGTATTATTATATATTATAGTACAGATTATTATGTCCAGTGTCTCAGAAGTATTACGTATTTATACATTTTGTGGGTATGTTAAAATAATTTTGCTCGCGACGAATCGCACACAACGCAGCCGGTCGACAACAGTTTAGTTCTTAAGCACCGTACACACTATACAATCACAACATTCTAATAGGTAGTTTTATTTTTTATTTATGTTGTAGCTGTCAAAGATGTGTTTTTTCAGTAATGTTTTAAGGGTAGTATGTAGGCTAGATCGCGCGCCAAAACCAGCATTCATTTGTTACTTTGCAGTTGTGTTACAGGCACGCACACATGCATCAAATCCAAACTTGACGTTGCGTCAAGTTAGGTACGTACCGCATAACGTGGTACCAGCCGATAAAATTCCAATATTATTAAGTAACATTATATTTAATTTTCTATTTAAATACCTTTTCTAGTGGCTTATTTAAATAAGCGCAACCAAAGTTTACATAATTATTATGCAGAATGGATTCACTACTTATAAGCAAAGGAAATTCAGTGCTATGCCTTATATTAGTACTTTGGGGGTACTTACGTTAACGTTTTTTGAAGAAGTAGGTACTAATCCATAGTAACTCTGTTTGTTTCATAAGTAATAATAATAAATAGTAATAAGTTTAATCATAAATAATAATTAAATTAAATAAACATCCTGGGACATTCCTCACACACGGTCATCTTATCCCAAACTAAGCTGAGCTTGTACTATGGAAACCTTTTTGTTTGTAAATACATAATTACACCCAGACTCAGGACATACAGACATGTTCATGCACACAAATGCATATCCTGGGTGGGAATCAAACCCACGACCTGCACCGCTATAGGTGGAATCATAATCAACTGCACCCACTGGCCCATTTGTTTGTTACGCTTTCACGCCTAAACCACTGAACCCATCGCATTGAGATTTGGCAATCAGATACCTATGGTATAGAGAAGGGTATAGGCTACTTTTATCAATAGAACGCGGGTGAATCCACGGGGTACAACTAGTATCATATAAAAAGGTAAAGTTTGTAAGTTGCATGTACGAGGCTTTGAAATTACTAATCCGATTCTGAACATTCTTTCACTAATAAGATAAGATAAATATGCTTTATTTGTACACCATATAGTAGAAGACGAAACAATTAGGGAATGCAAAACCGTGGCAAAATGAAAAAACCGGTTTTTATTTCGGTTATGAGATGTAAAAACCGGTTAACCGGTTTTAAACCGGTTTTTTTAATTTTCGCTCGTTTTTTTCTTTCACGTTTTTTTTTTTTCTTTTATACCACTTAGGTGGCAAACAAGCATACGGCCCGCCTGATGGTAAACAGTTACCGTAGCCTATGGACGCTTGCAACACCAAGGGTATCGCACTCGCGCGTTGCCGACCCTGAAGAAACCACTTCACACCCTTTTTGAAGAACCCCATGCTGTACTCCATTGGGAAAACCACGGCAGGGAGCTCATTCCACAGTCCGAGCGTCCGCGGAAGAAAACTCCTTTTAGCCCGCACAGTTCGAAACAATTCTGGTTTCAATGTGTGTGAATGGACTCCCTGTCGATGGCGAGAGTTGCGATGGTGAAAGGTAGCTGTGGGCATCAAGTCGAATAATTCCTTAGAACACTCTCCGTTGTACAAGCGGTAGAACACACATAACGAGGCAAAGTCTCTCCTCAGACTGAGTGACTCTAAACCGCTTGTGAGCTCGGGACGTTATTTCTATAGCTTGAATTATAGATACTAACCGTGCTTAAGATGTAAAAATCGCAAACTGAGGAATTATTATCAGTTAAAGGTAATGAAGTGGGTATAAAAGAAACATCATCACCATCTGCCTGCCCTGTTTCCAATCATTTGGGATCGGCGCAATATGTACGCTTCTTCCATTCGTCCCTTCTATCCATTATCATCTTTCATACAATTCATCCATCTCTTTTTCATCAAACTGATGGACATAATAGTTTATTTAACTCCGTAGATTCGTTTTCATCAGAGACTCGTTTATATAGACTACTCGGTTCGTTGCTTTTGATTTTATTTTATACGAATGAAATCATAAAAACATATCACGTTTGCTTGGTTTTTAATTGCTATGAGATATGATGACTTTATGTTAAAAAATAGATCAGTAATTAAGAAGTACTTATTTAAACATTTATTAAATTATGTTTCGTACGTTATAATATTCATTTCACACGTAATATTATGAACATGGCTTATTATAGCGGCACAGCAACTTGCGTGTACACAAAAACGTGTATATTACTATACGAATGTTGTCTTTAGATAAAATAAAAACACTACCCATTCTTTGTTGTCGTGCAGACGGGTAAAAAATAACACCAATCAATCAGCTTGCTTTCTGGCAGATACATAAGAGCCTTCATTGACAGTAGTTGCTCCGATAGCATGACATTAATGCTGGCGTCCCGCAAGGCTCTGAATTATCCCCAACACTATTCCTCCAGCATATCAATGATATACTCTCGATTGCCAGCATTAATTGCTATGCAGATGAAATTACAGGGGAAGCTCATTACACGAGCCGTGCAAATATCCCTCGTTCTATATTGGAGAAAAGGCGCGAAGAACTTACGTCTTAAAACGAGAGTACACAAACTAGTGGATTCGATTGGGGTCGACCAAACCTAGTCTATTTCAACACCACTAAGTCACACACAAGTCTGCGCATTCACCGTTTAGAAAAGTCCATTTTCTGTGGCTCTTCATTTCTAGAACATGTCACGAAAAGCATTGGGATCCTTCGCATTAATATTTATAGCGAGACGTTCTGTTCCAAAGTCATCTACAAGGTATCCAAAAAACTCGGTGTGATTAATAGAGTAGAAGCAGTACTTCTTATCGAGACAAAGACAGCAACTATATAAGTCGCAAGTCTGGCCCAAATGGAGTATTTCTGACTTCTGTGGGCACCTGGATACCAGCTTGGGTATTTAAACTCAGTTCAGCGACGTGCCGTTAGAATTGTCGACGATCCCGCGCTCACAAGTGTTTTAAAGCCCCTTAGTCTGAGGAGACACTGCCTTCTTATGTGTGTTATACCACTTTTCCAACGGGCAGTGGTCTGAAGAATTGTTTGACCATCAGGCCCAGTTACCTTCTACCATCGTAGTCACCGACGGGGAGTCCATCCACACACATTGGAACCAAAATGGTCTCGTACTGTGCGGTTTCAAAGAAGCTTCCTATCGTGGACGCTCAGGCTGTGGAATGAGCTCCCCGCTTCAAAAAGGTTGAGGGTTGGCAACGTGCGAGTTATAACCGTTATGTTGCCAGTGCAAGTATCCATAGGCTACGGTAACTGGTTATCATCAGGCGCGGGCCGTACGTTAGTTTGCATATGTATTGTAAAACAAAGTTTAACATATTTTATATCATAAAAACAATAATCATTATAAGTTATTTTCTTACCAGCTCAACACACTACACATCAATACACTTCAGTTCATCACAAAAATACTCACTGTTTTGCACTCAGTTTACAAAACGGCGGCAAATCTTCCTTTTTTTAGTATTTCCAAACATTGAAATAAAAACCGAAAATAACCGAAAAACCGGTTTTGGTTTTATGTAAAACCGGTTATTTTGTTGGTCAAAACCGTACCGAATAACCGGTTTTTCGATTTTCGGTGAAACCGGTTTGCATTCCCTAGAAACAATACAAAAAAGAAGTGATACAAAATAAGCGGTCTTATCGCTTAAGCGATTTCTTTTAGACAACCTTTGGGTAACAGGATATATGAGAATATGGAAGGTGAAGTGTGACTGGGAGTTTGGAAGTTAAGTTCGATGGGACTATGAAGAAGATGATGTTGAGGTGTAGTACTCGAAGCGTTCCTTGAGATAGCGAGGGGCTTTAGGATTAAATAAAACAATGCATAAGAGTGGCAATTTGTGTGTATTCCGCCGAAGGCGGATAGGAAGCCACTTGAGTTGTAATAGGAAGCTACATTATCCTCAAATGCTATAGGCTAATTTTCAATATATTTGCAATATAAATATCTTGTAGTACAGTGCCTAATTAAGCCAGTGCGAGGCCCTTAGCAAATTTTATCAAGGACCTTCGGCTCAGGTTATCTACTTTAATGGTTTATGTGCGGATCTAGCTTTCAGATTAAAAGAGATGGTTGTACAGAGACGTTTCACGGCTTCATTACTCTTTTAAAAGATTTGGAAGCCATTCTATATTATGTTATTTTATTTTATTATTATGTTATTTTTATATTATTATACTATTGGCCATGCAGCGGTTCTATCCCTTACTTTGTATAATTATTAGTATACGCGAACGCAGGCCATTTAACGTGGGCCGTAGCCACTTATCCTGCAATGGCCAATTCAGTACTGGATACTTCATAATTAGCTAAATAACATTTGTTAAATTCGGTATAGCGGCGACTGATAGGGAGTTCTGGGAGCACCCCCGCAACCCGCTACGACTCGTTCGATAATTTTTTAGTATTTCATATGCAATTATTCCGCAGGGTTTCAAAACAGCAGCTTTCCGCAGGGTAAAACAACGTTAAACTGTCGCTTCGGAAATGCCCTGTATGAAGAGAAGAAGCGACGTAACAAACTCCTCACGGGCCCAATGTGTTTATTGTCGTAATATTACAATTAAATAATCACTTCACTGCACTTAACACATGTATAGTCTTAAATAATTATAGGCATCAGAACCGGTTCTAACAATTATTGCACTGAGATGTGTACAGCTCGAGCGCTTGTGATAAACTAACTGATAAACAATGAGGCTCAACACTAATTAAACCAGGACAAAATGCTCATCCATGATCAGATTAAAATCACGGAACTTCATATACCCAGCAGGATAGGAAACCAAAAAAAATACTTTCGGGAACACAAAAAGATATGTTATCCTGGATTTTTCTCATCCCATTAACCAAGATACTTAAGTTTTCAAACACACATCTGATAGAATACAGTCCCATATATTATGGCCATGTTACGGCCCTACAGTACACCAAAATCCAAACCCAGAAAACAGATATTTACTTTAAAAATCAATCGGCGCATGATATAGAATATTTTGACTACTATAATAAAAACCTTGCTGATGCCTGAGGCAACCAAATTGACTCTAGAATAATAACGAAGAACAAGAAATATGTAAGCACATACCGAAGCTGAAATGGACAAGGAGCCTCTCAACCACAGAAGCTATACCCGTGCATGGAGGAGGTTAATCTAATGAATAACAAAGAAATAACAAAATCCAACCCAGGAACAAAAAATCAAAATAAGAAAGAAGACAATAAAACCCCAGCACTCAACATACATCAACGCTCATCCCTAATCTATAGGCTGAACAGTCGGTCGATTGTGGTCAGCTGGTTGCGGTTAGCTGGCCGTCCTCTTCCACCCCAGAGCGTGTCACTCTTATATAACACGCACTCCTTGGTTTCTCCATGGCTATTCCGATACAACTATTCAGGTGCCAGTCATTATAAACTAAGTTAGTTACATGGTGGTTGATGTTTGAATGGTTGTATAGGACATGGGTCGGTCGTTGTACTGCCTGGGAGTAGTGCTAATCATCATCATCATCATAATAAAATTTTAAGCGATGATAGCTCAGTGGTAGTGACGTCGGATACCGAGACGAAGGTCCCGGGTTCGAATCCTACAATGAGCTTGAGCTTTCGGTGAAGGACAACATCGTGAGGAAACCATAGCACGGTGGTAGGGTACTTTGTAGTACCCGCCTGGCTGGCTACCACCCTCAAGTTGAAAATCTGTCGCCAAGCACCTTTCGGTGTGTTCCGATAGCTGCACTTGAGAGCCAGTTCCTTCTAGGCTTTGTGTGCTTACCAGCTTCGGGCCCATCATCACTTACCATGGTGAGATTGCGGTCAAACACAGGCCTATAAACAATAAAAAAAAAAAAAAAAAAAAAACAAATAATAAAAACGTGTTTCTCGTATCGAACGACAAAACTCATTGAACAACATGGTATATTAGCTCTAGAAATAATGTTATATATGATGCACCGGTGGCGAGATATCGAATTTTTATTAAAATGGATAATGCTCACAATGACTTTTAGGCGTAGTAGAGTGTGACGACGAGAATTAAAAATTATAAGAATTTATATTGTAAAGATTTGCAAAGAGGCTTATTAAGTTATGCTTTATAAAATAAAACCTACAAAGAAAATGTCTAGTAACAATAATAGCTTTATAGTTAAAGAAAATAATATAAGAACAGTGAATAATTTACAAATGGCCGTATCCATCGATATAATTGTATTCTACTAGCATTCTACTATATATACACAGCGTTCCCAATATTCACTCGGTTCGAATTAACTGAACCGCGTTCCGTTCACCTTACTTTAGTGTGCCTTCGACATTCATGCAGTGTGGGCGCGTACGGAGCGGCATTAATAATACAAGAAATCAAAGTCAAGTTAACTTATTTGTTTTTCAAGTGAATAAATAGGTAATAATATCGTAATATCACAATAGAAAATATATTTCTTCATTTAAATGCCACGACTGCGGTGTAAATTCCATATCAACGACACGTTGAACGAAACGCGTAGGCGCTATGAAATTCATTGGCGCTTAAGATGTTTTTAATCCCGCTGTCATCAAGCTCGACGGATTTTTTGTTCGGATCGTGAAATCTAATAAAATACATATATTATATCGATGGCCGTATCCTAACCTTCTGTTCAGCAACGACGATTCATTAAAAAGCCGCACGATTAAAAATATAATCTTATTTATATTGTATTAATAAGACTAGTCTATCTATAAGCAAGTAACAAAATAAGCAATCAATGGCTGAGAGGGAGAACAAGGAAAATATTTTGGCATACGGGACATTTTCAAAAAGACTAAGGACGTATCAACCAATCATGAAATTGATACCGATTACCATAAGAACAATAAATTTATCAAAATGTCCATGGTGTATTTTATAACTCTAATATTGTAAAAAATAAAAATGCACTTATTATGTTCTTTTTGACAAGCGCATGTATACAGATATATGGATGACGTAATTTCCGGTGTCAATAAAAAGCGACGTGGTGTCACCTTGGGACACTGGGGGGAACTGAATATTTTCGCGATTGCGTCTTGTATATAAAGCTTCACTTGACATTTCATAGAAAAATGTATGGACAAATGGCGTCGCAAAATTGATGCTTATTAATAAATAAATTACGTTATTCTCGTACAAAAAAATTAAAATGTGGCCCCACGGATCTGTTGTACACACAGCAACACATCAAGCTAGACACCCTATATACCCATAACTACGCTACATACAATGCAGACTTTTGCGCGAAAGGGACTTATGCATCGTGGCAACGGCCAATGACAGGCCGGTAGCGGTTTGGTGCCTTGCGCTTACACACACAGACGCACTTTTTTGGCATTGTTTGATTATTGCTTTTTGTTTTTACTTTTGCAAGTTTTCTGTATCAGTCAGTCGCGCTAGAGTAAAGTATTCAGACAGTCGTCGCCCCAAAAATCGTCAGACTAGGAGTCTCGCTCGCGTTCACATATATATTGTTTCATTATTTTATTATATAAAAACTGAAAGATTTTATCCAAGTGCGTGGTGCAAATATTTATGGCGCCCCAATTAACTCCACAACAGCGGGAGCTGATAGTGGTGTTGAGGGATGGTGGATATTCCATTAAAGCGAATGAAAGAAGGACGGGGATTACGGTGAGTGATACTTTTTAATATTGTAAATTAACTGCATAATATAGAAATGTGTCCCTCTCTCTCTATAAAATTACGTTTCTTTTAATACAAACTGACCATGATTACCTGATGGTAAGTGACGATTAGGAAGATTTTAGTTGGCTTCAGCCATAGCCGTTCACACTCTTTCCGTGAAGTGAAGTGACCTAAGTAATATTTTAATGAATCATTTAGGCTCGGACATCTAGGTATTTATTTTTACTTAACAATTTCACGAACCTATTCAAATACCTTTGTTTTGTTCAACAACCTCTAGGTATCTCATATAATGATTGTTTGTGATACTATTTTTTAATTAAATGACATTATTTTAGAGGACAACGATTAATTTTTGGTTGCGACGCCATGAGGAGACTGGGGGCGACCTATCGGCTCACCACCGGCAGCTCTACCAGCGCGCCACCGCCGCTGACCAAGATGCTGCTATTATAGCGGTGCATAGCAATCAACCATTTTTATGCACGCAAGTTACTGCCACACAATATAGCGTAAGTAGTTTTTTTTCTTATAATTAGTGCTTCAGTTCCTTAATTTGAATTATGTTTTTATCATTTTTTCAGTTACTAACGACAATATACGTATTTTATAAGACATAGATGTATATAACATACACCTATATTATTGGCGAAAAATAGTAAGACATGAAAAATAGAAAAACACTATTTTTGTAAAAAAAATATGACAAAAATAGTGTTAATTTAAAATATTTTAATATTGAAAAATTCTTAATATTGCTCGTTAGTGTAGTTCAAGATTTCTATATTCGTTTTTTTTTCTTTATAAATTCATGACCTCCAATTATATAATAATTAATACTGAATGATTAAACACCCACTTAAAAAGTTAATAGTATTTTTGTCCAAGTTTGTATTTTCTTTCTTTAACGAATTAAATTACTTTTTTTTTTGCCTCAAATTGGTGTTTTTAAATCCGTTATTAATTATATTTGATTGTTGCTTTTCACTTTAATAAGCTATCTTGCGTGATTTCAGATATATTTCATGATAAGTTATTGGCCTTTTTTATATTGCTCGTCATGCATTCCTCAGTATAATCAACAACAAGTAGGTATTTAACAAACATAATGTCTTGTCAGTTTACCTTAAAATCCTACATAAACCATAATAGCCTATACGTGAAAAATACTACAGTAATAAATATTTATTATTGACCTTATTTATTTTTCAATCCTTGTAATTGTTCAACTAAAAGCCGACAAAACCTTTGAGGTGCCGAAATTTACAATTTGTCCTTTTTTAACACGTTGCTTTTGTTCATTTGAATACTGGTAATTGTCTATACATATAATTTACTATTCTAGATAAGGAATCGTTGTCTTCAGAAAAGCTAGGTCAAAGATACTAAAAACAAAAAAAATATTAGTCGTTGGCTTACGACTAATAAAACTTTTGAAGGCATGTTAATGTTATTTAGGTGTCACATAATTATAGAAAATAAATCGCTAATCGACTATTTACTAACACCACTATTCACGGTATCCCTAACGTGAGAGTATTAAATCATTAAAGTTATTATTAAAGTTAGTATTCCAATAGCTTTGTTTTTAAAGGAAATAATGTTTTTACTGTTGTTTCAGGCATCAACCCAAACAATCCGGCGCAGATTCAATGTCGCAGGCTTGAAAACACGGATTCCGGCAAAAAAATAGTTTTTTCTCCTGCACATGCTCAAGATAGAATAAGTTTTTATTTGCAGTATTACAATTTTGATTGGGAGAATAATATTATTATATTTGTTGACGAAAAGACTTTTAAATCTGATAAAGATGGAAGAAAAATAATTTTGATAGTTATTTGATATTTAATACTTTTTTCAAGTCATAAATACATTACCTATATTATTTAATATCTAACTATTTACACAAAACTACCCTAGCTTGTGTTATACTATGTGTGTAGTTTGTGGTAAAATTTTATATGCCATCGTTAATTAGGGATAGAAGGTTTACCGATGTTTTAAGATGGATGAATATGAACAACATATTATTTATGGTGTTGATTCAAATGCTCATATTTCAACTCTTACTTATTGCATTGTTGATTCAGATTTTTAACTGTTATTGGTTTTTAAGTCAATTTGTAGCTTTGTTTAGATTTTGATAGTTATTTTATATTACTCATTCATTATAGATTTTTAAGGCTGATTTTGATTGTTGTCAAGTAATTTCGGAGACACATTGATGATCCATGCAAAGAATGACGAGAAAGAAGGAAAGAATTGTGATTTTAGTGTCTAATAAAGATTTATTTCCCAAATAAGAGGTTGTTTATTTATACTTGAAGTTGTTTCAGTATCAAAACCTATACTCGGGGATAAATTTGCTTCCTATTGGTGAAAGAATTTTTCGAATCCGAATGGTAGTTTTAGAGATTATCCCTTTTAAACAAACCCGGGAACGTGGGTGAAACCGCGGGGAACAGTTAGTCTACATTAAATGTATAGGTAACGAACATATTTAATTGGATAAGGATTATTACCTTATTGGTCAAAATCGCATATCCTTTTAAATGTGTTTTTAATTCATGTATGAAACATAAAAATGGTTAATGTATGTCAACCATAGGAGATAGGTATATGCCACCGCGGACTTTTCTGTTGATATTTGGATGATCTACAATTATCTAGCTATTTTGTTCTATCAACAATAGTTTTCGCAGCGCATGTGATATTAGGAATATTATAAGTATTTTTTTACACCTTGGATTATTGGAGTTTTCGTAGGATGCCATTTTTTTTTAAATAAAATTGGTAAGAGTAGCTTTTACTATTCTTCATAAATCTGGCTATCTTATATAAAAAAATAATCAAATCCGACTAATAGTCCAGCCAAAGATTATCGCGTTTAAACAAACAACAAACTCTTCCGCTTTATATTTATATTAGTATATAGGTATATAGATGGTTTACGGGCGCATCGCGCAGCGCAAATTGAAAAGTAACTCGTGAGCTTGTAAACACAAATTACTACGCGACGAGCACAACCTGTTTTTAATATTTACTGTACATAATACGTATAGGTAGGTATGGATATATATTGCGGCTGCGGGGCGCGGGCGCTTCCGTGCGCGTGAGTGGGTCGAAATAACAAAAACATATCGCATTCACTCGCACGATTCGCGCAGTCCAACTTCTACTAGTCCAAAGTCCAATCAGTCTAGGTTGATATGTCGCTGTGTGTACATATATTTGTGATTCGATTTAATATAAATTTATTACAAAAAGGATTCTTATTTTGATGGTATCACTAAAGAGGAAAACCTCGATTTTATGATTTTTGTAATATTCATAAGGTTTTTGCTATTTATAAAAGTAAAATTAAAAAAAAGGGCCAACACCGATCTGTTAATTGGTGTCTTGGCTTTATGATTATGTTCATATAATACTATTTCTTTCATGTTTTCATTCATAAACCACTAAAATAGCGAACCCTGTTTATGACGTTTAGCTTACATACCGCCCTTAAATAAGTATAGTGTGTTTGCTTCTTTGACGTTTGTTGGTACAGTAGTACCCAACTAATATGGCTTACCGATGTACCTGCGCAGAAGATACATTTTCAAAGCGCGGGAAATGCTATTGACCAATCGGCACGCTCCACGCACCGCGCGTCTTTTTTCTGTACCGCTATTGGTCGGCAGCTGCCGCCATGTTAGCGCGCGCCGCGTGGCATGTCAGTCAGCCGCAGGGTTGGATTTAGTAGTATAAATTATACTATTTGTACCATTATTTGATGATGCGTAGTAGGTATATAGTATCGTAATGCCAGGATACTACGCGAAATGCCAGGATACTAAATTAGTGTTACGAGAATACGAAAAGCAGTTTCGATTGCAATTCAATTGTAAAATCGTTTAGAAATCGTTGACGTTTTGTTACGAGAATCAGGCTACTGTTTACTTGTATGAAGAAGTTTTTTGCAAAATGTTCCGGTGGGCGTATCCATGGTTACATATTATAAATGCATTTTTATTTCAATTAATAACAAAATGCACGAAAAGCGAAACGTAGTATAATTTTCGACAAATAGTATAGTTTTATTTTTCATAGACAATAATTTTCTGAGGGTCTGAATCCAACCCTGGTCAGCCGCCATACTTCTGGGGCAAAAATACACTTAGTGGCAACAAAAGTGTTTTCTTTTTTATGGTTTAAACAAAGATTTTCATAGGGTATCGTGCCTCTACCCAGATGGATAGTCCGCCTTACATGACATTTAATATCACTCCGCTTGAGGGGCTCCTGAGAAAATTGCTCTCGTACTGCGGACGGCTGTCACTGCCACAACATGTTTTTTTTTTCCACATTTTGGTTAAGGATTATTAAAAAATCATATCGAGTATTGTACCTACTGATTATTTTTGTTCTAATGAGGAGTTTTCTTATGATACCTCTATGCTAAAATACCGAACAAATTAACAAAAAAAAAATACACAGACTGTCAAATACTGTCAATTCTGGCTTGTTTATTTCATGTTCCCATAGAGATGACTATTCTTTGGAACGTTTTAAATTCTTTGGGTTTAAATTAGTTTTTTAAAAAGGCACCAACGAAGATACATCATCCTCATCGGATAGTTCCGTCGTGATAGTGATGGTAATAGTAGCGACGCTCAGTGATATTGGGATAGCAGGAGTGCGGCCTTTAGATTAAGTTTTTCTATTGTTTACTAAATAAATACCTATCTGTTTATTTAATAAATCAAATACATTTTAATAACCTGTATTTCTAATTAAATATAATATTTGATGAAAACTGGTGGCCCGATAAAATTGGCACGAAGTGTAATGGTCAAGTCACGCCCTCCGCACGTGACTTGCGAGTGAGACGGAACTAACAGCTGCAGTGTATTATGAACCTTATAATAGTGTTATAAGGTTGATTGTAAGTTTTAAGCATTCATTCGTTAATCTTCGGGGCCATACTTTCTTTTCTGTGCGAACGAAGATTCACGACGCGCCATATAAGTTGGGTAATACTGTAGGGAATTGTAAAGTGCTCCTTCATCTTACTAATATTATAAAGAGGAAAGATTTGATTGTTTGTTTGTTTGTTTGTTTGTTTGTTTGTTTGTTTGTTTGCATTGAATAGGCTCCGAATCTACTGAACCGATTTGAAAAATTCTTTCACTGTTGGGAAGCTACACTAACCGCGGTTGACATAGGCTACTTTTTATGACGGGAACGCGGGTGAAACCGCAGGGCGGAAGCTAGTATTTGATATTTTTCTTTCCGTGGTTGGTTCTTGGTTTGTGTAGTTGTAGGTTATGTGCCTGTCGGCGCCAAACAATTCCGATCATCGTGTCGGTATAAGTAATATTTAAAACTGACTTATTTAATGCTATTCTAAAGATTTCAAATAGGCAAGAATATGTTTATTATAATTTTATTGTTCAAATGATTGTGATTTCTTGAATTATTTTAGGCTATATTTATTTACCTTTTCATATTTTATAATCATTATTTAATTTTTACAAACAATTCAGTATTTTAATTGACAGCTCACTCTATGATTTTAAATCAACCGGAAGTCATTCAAGTTCATTTTATTCAAAATAAGTGTTGATCGTTGAGGGTAGATTCCAGGCGTATAAAAACTATAAAAGCAATAGCGAGCCGAGCTTGCAAATTCCTTGTGACCGTTCACCTCGTTACCGACCTCGTCGTCGAGGTCACGCGCCGCGACCCTCTCTCACTCAGTCTCGTCCCCTTGTTGTTGCTCGACAAGCGGCCCGAGCCGCCAATAATAATCCGCTTCCCTCTAATTAGTCGTAACTCGTTCTAATAATGAAGTCCGTCCCCTCCCCTCGGTAACAGCCCTGAGCCGAGGCTCGGCCCCAACTGGGGCACCCTCAGGCCATGTTATAGACTAGGAGGGCACGACAGAAATGGTAACGATAAGGTAAATGGATGAAATCGGGTTCATCGGATAGAGGACACCTCTCTGATGCCAAATAAGTCGGTCTGCCTGCGCCAATTGGTTGCGTTATCTAGATATGGCGCCTGAAAAACGGTTTATCGTGACCGAAAAAAAATGATAAGGTAAATGGCTGAGCTCGACGTAGAAAGTAAGTAGTAGTTGTACTGATGTCATTATAAAAAAAACTGACCAAATATTCGGTTGCGTTATCTAGATATGGCGGCTGAAAAACTGTTTATCGTGACCGAAAAAAAATGATAAGGTAAATGGCTGAGCTCGATGAATCATGGAAGTATTAGTGAGTACTAGCTTAGTAATAAAAAAACTGACAAACATTTTGGTTGCGTTTCGTAGTTATAAGCGATCTACGTAATAATTATCAATATGGATAATTTTAGTGTTTTACGGTTTCGCGGAATTTACATTGTCAAAAATATGAAAATGTTATTAGTGCCACCCCCTCCCTTTATATCCCCCGCTACTCCGCCTGCACTGAGCGGCATTCACGAGTCAACAGACATAGTATAAGATTATAACATTGTTGTGAAATATATTTTGCACTAGTTACCTGCACAGCTCGTGCAGGTAACTAGTGCAAGCAAGTTCAGGCAACGCTTACTCGCGCTGTTCACGAGTTGACAAAAGTGTTTTATTATAAATATGTCAGAATTAATGTACCAGATTAGTGAAAATAGTGTAAAAATGAAAAAGTTGTGTTGTTTAATGAGAACTCTTTAAAAAAATCGTCATCATCATCAGCCTATCCCACTGCTAACCCTCCTTTCACAAATGAGGGTGAAAGGGACTGGGCAATACTCCACTACGCATGCCTACTGCGAATTGGTGGAGGTAGGCTAGTGGTCAAACTACTGTTGGAATTTTTCAAGCCGCCTAGGAGGCATCCTACTAGCTTAACGACTATCATAATTATGTTATAACCGGGACCAACGGCTTGACGTGCCTTCCGAAGCACATAAACGCTCGATTCGAAATACCACTAGGCCCATCTAGGTACTAACCACGACGGTGGTAGCCGATCGATTAAAAACGGCTAATCATGCTACACCACGAGAGCATTAAAAAAAACTGTTACAAATTCGAGGTAATCGTATCTGAAGTACGCAAACATATAATTACCAAATAATATAGATTGTCATAGCAGTTATCATTTATCATGTTATAAAAAGTTTACAGCAGTTAAAAGTACGTCCACTTTATTTCATAAGTTTACTAAGAAAAACGCAGTACCAGATACACATAATTGATTACCAGTTACACAGTTGGAGAAATTCTACTTACAGTGCCTAATATACCGAGCACACCTTAATATTTATATTATATAATATTCTTGCTAAAAACAAAGATTATCAAGATGCACTAATAGAGTTATACCCCGATGAGCCATTGAACAATAAAACATGAGAAAAATTAGAACAATTTGTTTGCGACATGGATTATGATCCTGTGTCCCCTAGATGGGGCAGAGGGCGTCTACAGAAACTCTGGAAACTCTGAAGACTTCCCGATCTTCTTCGGTTCGTCAAGCACAGTGCGTCGCCAGGTTTGTTTGGGACGGCCACGCTTTCGTTTCCCCTGCGGATTCCAGTCCATTGCCTGTTTGGGTATATGGTCGGGGTCCCTTCGGAGAGTGTGGCCAATCCAGTTCCATTTGTGACGCTTGATCTGTTGGTCGATCGGTGTTTCGTGGCTGCGTTCTCGGAGCTCTACGTTCTAGATTTTCTCGGGCCAGTGGATAACGAGAATTTGGCGAAGGCATCGGTTGACTAAAACCTGGAGCTGGTGCTAGATGGCCTTGGTTACTTTCCATGATTCACACCCGTACAGAAGAAGTACAGACTTTACATTGGACCCGAATATCTTAAGCTTAACTCTGAGTCAGCTTCCGAGACTGCCATAAGGGGCGCAAATGCACGAAAGTTGCTCGGGCCTTGGCAATCCGATTGTTTGCGACATGTATGGCTGCAAAACTATGTCAATTCAGTCAACGAAGATCGCCATAAGATGCTTTAAAAAAAAACAAGCCTAATAAAAAAAATGAGAAATTTTACAAGAGTCTTATGAATTTTGATGCTTCTTCAATGCCACATTCAAAAGTAGAATTGGATCATCATATTACGCGCAAGATATTTATGGAACATATGGAGCAATGCCTATTGATAAACTCCCAGTAGTCTTTCGCCAGTCAATAAATTAAAGTAAATTGTTGATTCTATAATAATTGTAAAACTATCGACACGTTACAATAAAAATCTAAATTCATAATAATTATT
Source organism: Polyploca ridens (assembly GCA_951394255.1). Classification (NCBI taxonomy): domain Eukaryota; kingdom Metazoa; phylum Arthropoda; class Insecta; order Lepidoptera; family Drepanidae; genus Polyploca; species Polyploca ridens. The sequence continues at coordinate 14,227 of CATOBL010000380.1, read as the reverse complement.
GGAAAGTCCGAATAAAATTTTTGCAACTAACTTTAATGTCTTAAATAATTAATATATTGGTTTCAAAATTCCAAACAGCAGTTATTTTTTGCGTACGGTAGATGGAAAATAATTGTAGGCGTGTTGCCGCCAACAACATCACTATAGATTCATGCCTACCAGACAACTAAGCATTTATTTCATATAATACTCAAACTATAAAAGAAGATGAATATAACCGCTCACTGCTGGCGGGGCGGCGGGAGGTATAAAGGAGGGCGACCCCCTCCCTCACCGATATCATTTTCATATTTTTGACAATGCAAATTCCGAGAAAACCGTAAAACACTCAAATTATCCATAGTGATAACTGTTACGTAGATTGCTTATAACTAAGAAACGCAACCAAAATGTTTGTCAGTTTTTTTATTACTAAGCTAGTACTCACTAATACTTCCATGATTCATCGAGCTCAGCCATTTACCTTATCATTTTTTTTCGGTCACGATAAACAGTTTTTCAGCCGCTATATCTAGATAACGCAACCGAATATTTGGTCAGTTTTTTTTAAATTGACATCAGTACAACTAGTACTTACTTTCTACGTCGAGTTCAGCCATTTACCTTATCGTTTTTTTTTGGTCACGATAAACAGTTTTTCAGGCGCCATATCTAGACAACGCAACCACTTGGTGCAGGCAGACCGACTTATATGGCATCAGAGAGGTATCCTCTATCCGATGAACCAGAGTTCACCCATTTACCTTATCGTTACCATTTTTGTCGTCACCTCCTAGTATATTACCTAAATCTAAACCGGTTGAGAGCTTGCTCGCCGAACTTGTCCGCGTAAGGGTACTTAGGCTAGCTTTGGGCCAGTACCTTCATGTCCATTCAAAAAAAAAAAAAAAAAAAAAGCTTGCAAATTCATTCTGTGCTCAGACGTGAAGGAGTAACAACCTTGAGTTAAGTACAAGCTTTTTAATATTTAATTGTTATATTTGCTATATTGTTGAAATATTTTATGTGTGTGCGTGTTCTAATTTAATTATACTTCATTGCTTCGTCCTCGAGATTAGATACATAAATTTGTAGTACCACGTCTAGGAATCGCCAATCTACCACTAAGTTGAAAGCAGAGTGAAACTGCTTCTATTTTTTTTTTTTTTTTTTTTGTGGTTATTTTGATATCTGCCTCCTGCCGCCCGGACTGACCGACACTCATTTCGCGTTTTAGTGCCTCGTCGATCACCACGTTATTCTTGGTTTTTCGCAAAAAAAGTTTAAAAACGATGCCGAAACGTAGTCACAGAAACGATAGTGATTATCTACGCAGGATACGAGCACACTTAGACATATCGTCAAATTTAAAATTGTGTTGTGTACATATTATGGTGATGTTACTTTCATATCTTTTGGAATCCCAAATAATGGGCTTATGCGTATAGTGACTGTGTACATTTGAAAGGAATGTTACCTTCACGTTATTTAATGATATTGTGAATAGTTTAATAAGGACTATATCCGTATCAAACTTTGACATATAGTCAAAATTCCAATGTTACCTTCATATCATTTGGAATCCCAAATAAAATGGGCTATTGTTAGTGACTGTGTACATTTGAAAGGAATGTTACCTTCACGTTATTTAAAGATATTGTGAATAGTTTAATAAGGACTATATCCGTATCTCACTTTGACATATCGTCAAAATTCCAAACTGTGTTGTGTACATCTTATGGGGATGTTACCTTCATTTCATTTGGAATCCCAAATAATGGGTTATTGTTAGTAATTAGGTATGTACATTTCAAAGGAATGTTACCTTCACTTTATGCATCAGATTGAAAAAGATGGTAATAGTCACGTGCCAATTTTTTGTGAACTATTGCCGCGTTACCATCTAGGACCACGGCAGTGCCCCATTAGCCAAGTCGAACAAGAGTCACAGGTGAGTTACTGTATTTTCAAATTGAAAACTCGTTGCAAAATCAGACATTTTAAACGCTTGGTAGGCCTTATCATTTTATCTTGCCCTGCAGTAGGTTGGATATTTACCAAGGAAATGGAAAGATGCAAATATCTTGCTAATACAGCTTTTGTAATACGAGTAGACATGAGCGCGCCGATCAGTATCAATAGTAGCAATAATCCTACTTTCCATGGCTGTCGAGATTTGCGTGCTACATTATTTTGTAAAAAATGTATTTGTAAAACGAAAATTCATTGTATGTATGGTAAAAGTTTTATATCAAGGTCACGCCGCCGACGCCGCGGCCGCCGACGCCGCCGACTGATTGTATATCGGCGCTCATGTCTAAATACAAGAAGCTATGATAGTTTTATGTAATTTTATGTCTTTACCACAGTATTTACTGGATGACTATACTTAGTGGAAAAATTCTATTGATGTCGCAGTTAATCCCTTAACCCGTTGGTTCTCGCGAGGGACGCGCGTCCTATTATAACAATAATATCAATTATTGATGTCATTGTTATATTTTTAACCGCGAGGACTGGACAGCTATTGCTTAGAAATGTTTTCTGATATCAGCAAAAAAGGGGGGGCGTAGTATATGGCGAGGAGACCGCCAGCGGCCAGTGGAGTACCAATAAAAAAAAAAAAAAAAAATATATATATATATAATAATAATTATTTATAACTGATTATTACTGATCGATCAGATCAATCTCAAATATTAATTATTTATTATCCAACTTTGAAATAATAAAACTATACTAAATAATAACTTAATCTAAATAATAACTTAATCTAAATAATAATAAACGTTTAACTAAAATTAATTTAGTAACCATTACTGTAGAAGAGCTCCAGTCAGGTACATCCACCTCGATTACACAAGTCGCGGTGACGGACTCACCGCAGCCGCAGGCAGAACTATCCGTCGAAACAAGACTGGATCCGGAATTAGATGAGATTCTTAATCTATTGGGAGAAATGCCTTCGAAAGATAAAATATTTGGACTGGATATTCGAGCTGAGTTAGCTGTGCGATGGGAGCACATCGCTCAAAAATCATCTTGTTCCCAAGGATTGGACAAATATCGACGCATCCAAGCCTAATCCGAAAATTAGAGTGCCCTTATCGGAGATACTCGTTAAAAAAGACAAGGCTTTAGAGAATAAGCAAATACAGTTCGCAGTAAGTATATCATGCATCAGTGAAATTCTCACTTGATTGTTGTCCTTAAAACATGAAGATCAGAAAATAATAGAATTATTGATCGAAGCTGGTCGCCTAATGTGTGACTCACAACACAACGAATCTATTACAAGAAGGCTGCAAAAAGCAATATCGAAATCTGGTGCCGAGATAAAAATGAATGCACCAATTAGGATGGTTAATGCAGTGCAGAAACAAGAACTGGCTCCTACCCAAGCTTTATATCAAGCCTCCGCTCCTAGCAGCCAGGCAGGCCGGAGCAGCGAGGAGATTCGAGTCGACCACATCCCGCCCACGGCAGCCGCAGCCGCCATGACATCCGCCGCCGCGATCGTGACACTACCCAGCCCTGCGTCGGTAAATCCGGTAGGTTCCGCAGGGCAATTATCTTATTGTTACGATCAATGGCGATTGATAACTAAAGACCCCGTCACACTACTTATGATGGGTCAAAAGTGATAATAATAATAATATCTTTATATCAGCAAAAAAAAAAAAAAAAAAAAAAAAAAAAAAAAAAAAAAAAATTAATACAAAGGTATGAGATACCTTTTTTCCAAACCGGTTTCTCAATCATATGAACCGAGTCCACCTGTCTTATCCGCATCCGAAACCCTTCAATACAGAAGGTACAATAAAATTCATCACTGATCTTATTAAGTAGTGAAGATATATCACAATGTAAACCATGTGGAGGACAGTTTCTCTCTAGTTATTTTCTTATCAAAATACCAAATGGTAAAACGTATGTAATGGTAACAGATTTATTATATAAAAATTCTTTCCACGCTAGCGGATAAAAAGCACTTTTGCCTTATAATAAATTCAAGTTCGAGGATAAAATTGTAACTATTCAATGTCCTTTCGTATTTTTCAAAATTATTAAGAACCAGTAGTTTGTTTACACAAATCATTACGTTATTTGTCATCTATTTACTTAATGTATTATTTCTAGAAAAGATCAAAATTGCAAAAATAATATATCAAACATACAAAAAACTTTTGAGTCTACGATTTATAATCAATATCGAAAAGAGCTATATAGTTCCAAATACCGTGTGCAATACTTTGGCTTTCCGAAAAATACTAAAACACGTTAGATTGATTGAAAATAAGCGATATTTAATTAAATCGTATTAATTACTTAGTGGCAGTTTTCTTAAGATTACAATATTAGTAAAGGACTTCCAATATTGACAGATTTTGTATCGACATCACTGCTATTTCGTACATACATCAATCGTATGGTTAGTTTTCCACATCTCAGTGGCAGTGATGTGAGTGAAGCTCGCGGAATGCTTGTATTCGATTCATACATAAGTTCAAAAAAAAACGAAATAGCAGTCACGAAAATCCGATCCCGATACCGAAAATGATTGTAATTTGTCAATAGTCAACCAAATATTGACCTTTTTGCGTCTCGTATGAATACAAAATGCGAAAAATATGTCTCATGGAATAGAGAATAGATCTTTCTTTTTATGTTTATCCTCCCTTTTGTTTTGTTACATTTAAAGTTTTAAGAAAAATTATAACAGATCAAGCCGAGGGTATTGCCGTGGAACTATTTTGGGCCCACGTAACCCTGGTTTCCCTTATTTTTGGAATGAATTCAATTTAGACTTATTATCTGTTTCCAACAGTAACCCAAATATCACATTGATATTATAGTAACCTCCCTGTCAGAAAGTTCGATAAAACAATAGGACGTGCGTTGGGTGACCTTCTTATAGAAGTACAACTTTCTTATTGAATTAACTTGTCACGCGCGATGACCAGACAAAAGAGACTTGCCAGAGTTAAAATTTATATGGAACAGTAACAAAATGACAGTTAATATTAAACCTTGTGTCTTATACGTCACAGTGGCATTTCGCGCACAATGGCTGCGGTTCCCCTTAAACACAAACGGTCTGTTTAAGGCGCGCAGCGGGTTAAGTATTTCAGTTACGTAGTAACTATTTAGTAATCTGTGATTTCAGTCCGGATTACAATACGAATCATTACAACAGTCATCGCTCCGCTATGATCTTACGATCGAGAGTAGGGTCTTATGACCCTGAATAGGAGTTTCTATAGACTTCGCCCTCCAGCTCCCAAGTATAACGTCACTGGGATCCATCATTAGTTTAGATTCCTTATCGAATTGGTATCCTAATAACAATTTCAGTTTAGAGTATTTAACTAAAAAGATTGTCACTCTACTCATGCTGGTAACCGCTCAAAGAGTACAGACGACAAGTAAAATAATATAATTTAGAAAATATTATAGTTGTTAATATCATAATCATTATATATCTATCAAAATAATAATCAGAATATATCTATCAAAATACATGAATTAATTAAAACATCCCGACTGTGTTCGAATCAATTTAGTGTATATTCCATTTTACAAAGACCGATCGAAAAATTGTCCGGTGGAAGCGTTATTAGCATAAAAAATATGTTGAATTTACATATGTTGTACTAATACAATTAATCAAATTACCTATTTAAGATAATTCTTAGAAATAAATAATGATCTGACTCCACCAGACATGCAGTCGCTCATACAACTGGTGTCAATATAAATACAACCAGAAATACTGCTGGAAAATGTAGCAAATTCTACTGTCTTCGCAAAATTTTATCGAAGTGATGTTCAGTGTAATCAATCAGATCAGTTTGCTTTCACAATCTTAAACGCAGAACCTGATTTAAATGATAAAATCATTGTGTATTTTAATTTCAACTATAAATAAATATAAATATAACTATAAATAGTTTAATTTAATATGGTTGATGTAACCATAATTTCTTATAAAGTCTAGAATTAGTTTAATTTTGTTAAATGGCAAAAACTTTGTTTTTACTTCACAAAAATGACAAATTATATAAGTACCTATACTAATAATTACATAAGTACATTTATTTTTTGATAATTACAAATATCAAAAACATAACCCTCTTTCTGGGTCAGTCGGGTCAAAAATAAAATAAAATTAGTGTTTTAATATTTCACTATCTTTCAAAATCTACAAATTTATGTATCTAATCTCGAGGACGAAGCAATGAAGTATAATTAGTGATTAAACGAACTTACCTGAAGTGAAGTTCTATCAGAATTATACGAGTTGCTTCGTCCGAAGAGATTAGCTCCCTCCCAGCCCTATAACCCCCATATAAAGTGAAATATTAAGATTGCAGGCTTTCAACTAAATGAGTGTCGGTCAGTCCGGGCGGCAGGAGGCAGATATCAAAATACCCACAAAAAAAAAAAAAAAAAAAAATAGAAGCAGTTTCACTCTGCTTTCAACTTAGTGGTAGATTGGCGATTCCTAGACGTGGTACTACAAATTTATGTATCTAATCTCTTCGGACGAAGCAACTCGTATAATTCTGATAGAACTTCACTTCAGGTAAGTTCGTTTAATCACTAATTATTTACAGTAACCGTTTCATAAATAGATACGGTTAATATGAATAACGGTGTTTTCAATACAAACGGCGATTGTCCGCCGATATGCCCGTCGCGATGAACGTGTTTGTACTTCAAAGTTTCTAGTAAATGTTATTTGTGTATGTATGTCTTTAGTAAGAATTTTTCGAGTTAATATGCAAGTGTTATAGTGATAAATTTGTGTAATATTAAATAGTTTGGTTTCGTTATAAATTTTGTTTGTGGATGTTAAGTAATGATACTGAAAGAGGACCTTGACAATCCTATTTTGGGCGATTTGTAACTTGCCTAGACTTGTTTTAGTAGCCGATCCCCAAACCTCATTTAAATATTCAATATGCGATTTTATCAATGAATTGTAAATAGTAAATTTAATTTTTGGTGGTAAACATCTAGCTATTCCCCGTAATGCACCCGTAAGACTTGACAACTTAAAACAAATCTTTTCTATGTGGGGCTGCCATATCAGGTGACTATCAAGAGTAAGGCCCAAATACTTTTCTGTATTAACTTTTTTTAAGACATCTCCATTTATCAACAAAGACTTGTGGTTATGAATCTTTTTATTCTTGGCCGAGAAAATCGTTTAGGCGGAGGAGGTCACTTTCTTATCAAGTCATTTTCTGAGTACGTCATTTTCTTACTAGGTCACTTTCGGGCGATGTCATTTTCTGGGGAGGTCATGTACGCTTTTGTACAGTTAGAATGATTTTAATTTTCGCAGATTAGTATCCAGTAGGTAGGAAAATACTAAAACCTTGAACTAATCCAGATTTTCTACCTAATATTACCCTAAGCAATCTTGTATATTTTTTTATAAATTTTATGTGTAATGTAGCGACATCTATCAGCCATCTATCAGTAACATTGAGATTGTTCACACACGGAAAGATAGATGGCGTGGTGCTACAATATCCTGTATCGCACTTAAGAGGACTCAATTCGTCATACTTTTCATACCAAACCTCTGTACTTATCATGGCGTTGTTAAACATTTTTCGTTAGATATTTTGAACAAATTAGTATCTTGTGTACTATATCTAGCCCTGTATCTAGGCGTAATTAAAAAAAAGTGTGAAACAAATTCAGTCAAAGCCCGCCAAACCGTCAAAGTCCGAAAAACAGCGTTTTTGCCTGAATTTTGGCCATATCTAATGTACCTATAAATTGTAAAAGTAAAGAAAACATTTAGATACCAGGCTTGCAAATGTATTGGAGATTTTAAATAACTAACTTTTTTTTCACAAACTTGTAAGATTTTTTCACAAGAAGAATACGCCTGGAACAAGTTTTATGAATGCGAAATCATGAATGACGACCTAGCGAACCAATCACCAAACCAATAACCTAAGTACGTTTTTTTTTATTGAATTAGAGTCAGGCTTTTCATAAGTGGTCTATTTGAAAGAAATTTTTTAAGCTATTGCATAGCTTCTATCGCGGGCCTTGAGCGTGGAGACCGAATCCAGAAATTGCGTAACGAAAACACCTAACACCCTCCACTCCGACCGGCACAGCGGTGATAGTTTTTAGTTTTGCCATCTATCGATGAATAGCAGAACTTTTAATGACTTTTTGAAATATCACGCTTGTCTCTTTAGTTCAGCAACTCGCCTCTAGGTGGCATTGGTTGTCTATTGCATATATTAACTTCTCATTTATTTAATAAAAGAAAAAAAATGTTTTCTTATCGGTCACCACGCTCAAAAAGTGTAACTTGAATTAATATCAAATAAAAAAAACAAGGGAAAAAAAATACTGCATAAATAAAATAATAATTATAATTGCATAAGTTGATAAAAACAGCTATGCCTTAGCTTTACCGCGGCAGTCTCCGAGTGCCACACGTCTTTTTTTTTTTCATTACACTCTCGGCTGTCTTATCGTATCGCCTCGTGTGTAATAACCAACTTTGCACACTTGTATCATAATGTACTAAGTATTATTTATTTTATTACAGTCACAATTATTAATTTATAAATTCAGACAATACATCAATATTATTATGAATAGTTTTTAATTCATTCTAACTGTACAGCCGCATGACCTCCCCAGAAAATGACATCGACCGAAAGTGACCTAGTAAGAAAATGACGTACTCAGAAAATGACTTGTTAAGAAAGTGACCTCCGCCTAAACGGTTTTCAGGGTCTGATGATGGAGTAGGAGAGTAAGCACTGGAACTCCATAGTGGAGCATCGTATACTAGCCGTGTTTGGGTTTGTTGGAATTGTCGTGAGATGAACTTGGACCATGTATAGTTTTCAGGGTCTGATGATGGAGTAGGAGGGTAGGCACTGGAACTCCATAACGGACCAACGTTTCCTAGGCGTGTTTGGGCTTGTTGGAATTGTCGTAAGATGAACTTTGACCTTATATGGTTTTCAGGGTCTGATGATGGAGTAGGAGGGTTAGCACTGAAACTCCATAGTGGAGCATCGTATCCTAGCCGTGTTTGGGGTTGTTGGAAATGTCGTGAGATGAATTTTGACCATGTGTAGTTTTCAGGGTCTGATGATGAAGTCGGAGGGTTGGCACTGGAACCCCATAGCGGAGCATCGTATTCTAGCCGTGTTTGGGCGTATTGTAATCGTATTATGTGCATTTTGGCCAAATATGGTTTTCTGAGTCTGTTGGTGGAGTCAAAGAGTAGGCACTGAAGCTAAATACTCATTATAAATGTGAAATAAATTGATATTGGGTGAAAATATGGTATAAGTAACACAATAAAATGGTATGAATAATTTATGTTGACTAAAAAATAAAAAATAAATTACAGTATAAAAAAACTAAAAAAACACGCTTTAAAAAGCCCTGCACTAAAAAGTGTTAAATAATTATAAAATTGAACCTAAATATATTCTCTGTCTATCCCGTAAGGGCCTAAATGTAAGCAATTTTTGTAATTAAGTTCAATATTTGAATGAAAAGCGTGGGGCGCTTTTCCTTGTAACCCAATAGAATTTCTAAGCATTATCATTATCATGAAGAAATATCGTAAATTACAAAATGAAACGCTTATTTTTTATTTAATTATAAGTAACATAATAAAATGGTATGAATAATGTATGTTTACTAAAAAATAAAAAATAAATTACAGTTTAAAAAATCTAAAAAAACACGCTTTAAAAAGCACTGCACTAAAAAGTGTTAAATAATTATAAAATTGAACCTAAATATATTCTCTGTCTATCCCGTAAGGGCCTAAATGTAAGCAATTTTTGTAATTAATTTCAATATTTGAATGAAAAGTGTGTGGCGCTTTTCATTTTGTAATTTGTTAACTGTCGATGGCGAATGACCAACGGTGCGTGAGATACACAAGGAGGTCACCAGCTGAACGACTGTGGCGAAAGCCATATTGCCGATCACTCAACAAGTCGTGATCCTCCAGATATCTCAAAAGTTGCGTATTGATCACTCGCTCCATAACTTTAGAGAGAAGGGAGGTGATGGCGATAGGCCTGTAATTCGTCGGGTCTGATCTGTCGCCCTTTTTGGGCACTGGATGCACATGGGCAGTCTTCCATAAAGACGGGACTTCCATTTTGGTGTAGGAAAGCGCGAAAAGACGCGTCAGTACTGGACAAAATTCAGGAGCACACCGCTTCAGCACCACTGCCGGTATGCCGTCTGGCCCACTCGACTTATGGATGTCCAGAGAAAGCAATTCCCGCTGGACCTCCCGTTGGGTAATGCTTATCTCTGGCATGGAGCTGTCACACCGCGGGATGGTAGGCGATGTGGCGCCACCATCATCCAGAGTCAAGTTCGAGGCAAAGAGAGAGCCTAAAAGGTCAGCCTTCTCTTTAGCACTATGGGCCAAGTTTCCGTCCGGCTTACGTAGTGGTGGCAAGGACGACTAGCAAAAGTTTTCTTTAGCAGCTTTGGCAAGAGACCAGAAAGCGCGACTCCCAGAGGGACTCACCAAACCTGCCGATGAAATCGAACTTTGCCCTGGCAATCATTCGTTTACTGAACCTCGAGGCAGTGTTAAATTTGCGTTTTGCATCAGAGATGTTAGTGTCCTGATTAGTTCGGGCCGTGGTCCAAGCCTCATACAAGGTCTGCTTACTTTGTCTAGCATCCTTGCAGGGCCGATTAAACCACGGTCGTTTCTTCACCCCTGCAGTCACTAGCGGGTTTGGGATATAACATTCCATTCCCGCCAGTATCGCCTCAGCGATGGCAGCTGCACAGGTGTCAGGATCATCTGATGCGAAGCAAAGCTGTCTCCACGGGTACGATGCGTAAAAATCTCGCAATCCATCCCAATCTGCCGACTTGTAGTGCCATACACGTCGCCATCCGGGAGGCCGGGGCGAGTCAGGTCGAGCGCATGGCACTTGCGTCTGGACAAGGCAGTGGTCTGATGAGCCAAGTGGCGCATCCACTGTCACTGCATAGTTGTTCGGTCGCGTAGTCAGCAGAAGATCCAGTAAGGAGCTAGTATAGCTCTCAATATCTGAGATTCTTATAGGAGAAAGAACCAGTTGTGAGAAGCCATTGGCCAGGGCAAAGTCGTGAGCAGTCCTCCCCGAGAAGTCAGTGGACCGAGAACTAAGCCACTCAACGTGGTGAGCGTTGAAGTCTCCTAGTATCACTAACTCCGCGGAGGGGTACTGCTCCAGTACTTTGTCAGTCGTCAATTGCAGGTGCTCAAATAACCGTTTTGTGTCCACGTCACCGCTATGGGACCTGTAAAGGCACGCGTAAACCTTGGTGTGGCCACCGTGATCTACGCGCGCCCACAAAATCGACAGGTCCCGGACTTCCAGGCCATGGAGACGGCGACACCAACGTACATACATACCCCGGCACGGCGCACAAAGTTGTGCTCCAGTTTGTACCCAGGGTAGTGTAGATACGATGTATCATCAGGGCAGGATATTTGCGTCTCCGTGAGAAAAAGCAGAGTCGGCTGAGCAGATGTTGGTGGACTGCATTGATGTTCGCATGAATTCCCCTGATATTGCAAAAGTCTATTTTAAATGTGGACGGGGAGGCCGCTGAAAATCTCTTTCTTGTTTTTCTTATTTTTGGCATTTTTAAAAAGGGTTGTAGAGATTGAGAGCAGTTGCTGTGCTGGCAGCGAGAAGGACAAAGTGCAGTGTTATTCTGCTGGAATGCTGGACAGGTGATGCGGTTTGTTGGTGCGGCAGTCGGATGGGACCCCGGTCCCCCCCCCGATACAATCGGACGAGTCCACTCCGGTCTCCTTCTCCGGCACGACCCGGATACCAGGGATTGTAGTGTATTCCGAACCGGTGGTAAATTCAACTGTATGTACGAATGTAACGTTCATAAGTGCCTTACTAGGGCCTAAACTGAATAAATGACTTTTTGATTTTGATTTTGATTATGCGCGAGGCGGCGGGTCAGCCTCCCAGGGCGGAGATTAAGTGATCCCTGGGTTCAGGACCCCTACAACCTGCGGGCAGCCAGCGGGCAGCTGTTTCATCGGGTCTCCCTGACCGCCGCAACAACATGCCGCGCCTGCACAACCGTACAGCAGTACTACACCGCTGGTCCTTCCACTGCCAGCACAGCCCCTCCTCGTTGAGCTCTGGCGACCTTACTCACGCGCAGGAACACAACTTTACACAACATAAAGTTATTTGGCTGCGGTATTCTGTAGGGTGGAGGTACTTCCCCAGACGAGCTGCTCTTTGAGTGAATAAACGCTTAATATCGCGATGAAGCGGTGCTGAAAAGTGAGCGATGAGCTTTATACCGCCGCTGCGCCTGGGTCGCCGCAGCCAATAAGAGTACAGTAGTACCCAACTGATATGGCGCGTCGTGAATCTTCGTTCGCACAGAAAAGAAAGTATGGCCCCGAAGAATAACGAAAGAATGCTTAAAACTTACAATCAACCTTAGATCACTACTATAACGTTCATATATACACTGCAGCTGTTAGTTCCGTCTCACTCGCAAGTCAAGCCCCTCCGCACGGCGCGCGCTACCATGGCGGCAGCTGCCGACCAGTAAAGTTTCCCGCGCTTTGAAAATGTATCTTCTGCCCAGGTACATCGGTAAGCCATATTAGTTGGGTACTACTTTACGCGTTGATGTCAACACGTGGCTACAAGTTCGTACACAACATCTGAACGCCACCGTACCAGCCACCGCGTACGCAAGCTGAACGCGTCAGTTTGATCAGAGCTTTAAATGACGACGGTAGCTTATTAACCGACTTCAAAAAAAGGAGGAGGTTCTCAATTCGAATGTTTTTTTTTTTTTTTTTTTTTATGTTTGTTACCTCATAACTCCGTCATTTATTAACCGATTTGGAAAATTCTTTTTCTATTTGAAAGGGTACGCTTCCCGTTTGGTCCCATTGTCATCAGATCAGGATTTGATTACTTCTTAGTGTACTTTGAAGTCGGTTTAAGGTTTTTGTAAAACAGTCCAATTATTTTTAAAATTAAATTGTGACTATTTTGAGCGCGTAATCTTATTATATTTTGATTGCAACATTTGAGGATGTTAAACGTTAGAGCGTTAAGCAACCATCGCTCAAGATGTTCATTCAGTTGTGATTATCCGAGGATGCGTTAGTGCGATATAGCCGACGACGTTAACTGAACGCTCTATCCGAGCTTCTTAACCGGCTAGAGCGATTGGAGGCAACCAGAGCGTAGGCACTGAACGCAACTAACAGCTTTTAAAATATAAAAAAATATAAAAACTTTCTTATCTTGATTTGAAATAGTGTAGTTCATAACTATTTTCTTTCCCAGGCTTTCGATATGCGATGATATCTATGCAGACGGCTATTGCATCTTTACTGCGACAATATACAGGTCGTTGTTTTGGTCAGGGACGAGCGGCTCAGGGTCGATAATACAAATGATACTGGTGCTAGAGGTGGGCGCCGACCAAAAATTTGCCGGCGGCGGCGCGCCGGTAAAAATTGGTCGGCGCGGCGGCGCCACGCCGCGGCGCGACTCTTTTTTTTTGTAAAAAAAGCTATTTTTGATTGTTTTAGTGGATATTTTAGAGTATTAAAGACAGAAATTAAAAAGGAATTGCGAATATTATATATCTTGCCCTCCCAAGTTGGGTTTCTCATCACTGAAAGTCTCATTTGTAGAATTCAGCAGTGTTTTGACCCGGGTAGCGTACCTACCTAGTCCTTAGACTTACCGACAGGTACTCAACGAAGTTAGTTCAGGTATATGCGCTGACATCTAGACTGAAGGTCTTTGCCAGTCAGCTTGGGAGAAGCTATCAGAAGCAGCTTTGTAATAACAAAGCTCCGGGGGATGACAGCATAGCTGCATAGCTCCTGACTTTTAGTAACTCAAATTTTGAAGGAGCTCGCAGAAATTTTCAATTCCGTCATTCAGCATGGCATGACACTGGAGACAGGGCCAACTCTTCAGTAAGGCGATTTAACTTTACTGAAGAATTTATAGGGCAATATCACTCCAGAGCCACGTATATAAGCTGTTTTCGAGAGTCATCATTAATCGTCTATCTGGAAGACACTGACAGATTGTGACTCTTTCTTCGCCTGAGATTGAATTTTAAATTCTCTTTTATTTCCTAATGAAATATAAGAGCCAAGTTTAAAGAAGTAGTGCGTACTGGCAACTGGTGCGCATGTGAATCGTGG
>CATOBL010000379.1:0-49174 GCA_951394255.1 Polyploca ridens | reverse complement strand
AGAGTGCACAGGAAGTTAACTAGCAAGTAAGTATTGGTAACAATATCCGATCATGAGCACGCAGCTGACGCCGACTACCTGAGTACCAAGTCGAGCTCACTTTACCTGCACCCCAGGTAGGTTATCATCAATATGGTAGATATTTGACAGGATCGCGATTAATTGAATTCATCCCGCCTAATGGTTACAATAAACATCATTGCGAAGTACACATCCAGAAAGTACAGATTAATTGGCACTAATACCTAGTATTGACTTTATAAAACGCGAATTATGTACCATTTATCCAATAATAAATAGATCAGCTGGATATTATTCCGTTGATCAATTTCACATTATGTTAATTTCACATTTTGGTACACTAAATCTATTGCTATTTATGATAATAAAACCTATAGAACCAATTTTATGCTACTAGGCGCCGATCTCACAAGTGTATGATGTGCGATCAGTAGCGAATATTGCAGAACTCTAGAACTCTAGACTACTTGCTTACACGGAATGCAAAACTCGGAACGCAGAACTCTTCTCAGCGGGATCGGCGCCTTATAGCACAAAATTCATCTTGGATTTTCATTATACTGGATTTAAGTAACTATTACACCGTCCTATTTTTAGGATCCTAACTAGGATATAGGAACGTGTAATCGCAGAAAGAACGGTTAGTGTCCTAAGTAGTGAGATAGGAAGGTCCCAACCGCTCTACTTCCTTAAACAGGAAAGTGTAATCGCGTCGCTCCGATTTAGGACGTTTAGGGATGTAACATTGTTCTTCAAAATATCGATGTTTTGAAATAATTATATAAGGCCCTTCTAAAGTCTTGGCGTATATTTTGAGGATTGAATGTATAGGTCATTAATAATCAAATAACAATAATAGAAAAATAATCCGTACATTGAAAATACTACATTATTTATAAATTAATACTTGGTAGGTACTTACTTACATAAAGTTCAATTTTGTTTTTTATTTTTAACATAAAGGAGCTCATTTGTATTCATTAAAATTTTAAGTTGTGTGATCGGTTTGAGAGAATAAAAAACTTAAAACATCGGAAGATCATCGATGTAAATATCGTTATATTTTTATTAAATCGACCTTTGTTACATCTCTACCGAGTCGTCCGTCCCGCTTTAGTATAGTTGCTATACTCTTTGCCGCGTCCTATTTAGAAAGCAAGATAGTGTAGTGTAATAAGTAGCTTCCTGCTTCCTAGTCAGAACCATCCTAGTTAGGATCCTAAAAATAGGACGGTGTAATTGTTAAGTAACTATTACACCGTCCTATTTTTAGGATCCTAACTAGGAAATAGGAAGGTGTAATCGCAGTTAGAACAGCTTCTGCTTCCTAGTCAGAGCGATCCCAGTTAGGATCCTAGATAGGATCCTACTTAGGATCCTAGTTAGGATCCTACAAATAGGAAGGTGTAATAAGCACTTATTAAGCACAAGCCGCGTCCTATTTAGAAAGCAAGATAGTGTAGTATAATAAGTAGCTTCCTGCTTCCTAGTTAGAACCATCCTAGTTAGGATCCTAAAGATAGGACGGTGTAATAGTTACTTAAGCAAGGTAGTTATTAGCAAGTGGGTCGACAGTTCGCCCCACGCGGCGCCGCGGCGCGGTTCGGTCCACGCCCCACGCCACCGGCCGCCAGTGCCGCCGGCGAGCGAGCCTAGCTCACCGCGCGCAGCCTCCGCTCCGCGCACCACCTCGCGTGCCTGAGCCATACATTATTCATGGTCGAGTCGACTCGCACGCCGCCGGATATTGCCTTTCCACTGCCTACTACAATACTAAATGCGGCGGCGATCTTCACTCACATAGCTTTGCAATTCATTCACCGCGATAGCTTATCATTCATGACCACAAAGAAGCGGAAACGCGTCCAATTTCTACAACTTCAGAGAAAAAACTTATTCGGTGGATAAATACTAGGTCACACCCACGCGATTAGATAAGTAGGTATGTGCCCATTGTTGTAATCGTAAAGGTCGAGAACTCGAGACTTCCTCTGGTGTCTTGTTTGTTTTTTTTTTATGACAAACAGCCTGGCGTAATACCTAGTAACACGAATGCCTCAAGCAAATGATGAGCTTTTGCAAAACCCTAATCCGTTCAGTTATTTGTTAAATAATAGAAGATCCACAATACAAATGACAACATCGATCTAATCGGAATGGCAACGGTGCTTCAGTCGTGTAGCGGGTCACTTATCACCTAAATCATCACTGTATTTTTTTTTTTTTTTTTTTTTGTAAGGGCTTTGAATCGCGTTGCGATTATGTCAGCCCTATTGATAACTTAAATAGATTTCACAACAAACAAAAAAGTATTCTAACAATTAACAACCTCAAAAATCATTTTATACATAACAGCTGCGTCTGTATTTTTACGGTGTTGTTAGCTTCTCGTGTGAAAACGGCCTTACGGGGATGCCGAGTAGCACAGTGAGTAGGTTAGTACCTACTAGTGATGTAGTGAGCGTAGTTAGTAGGTAAGCAAGCAGTTTGGGCGACGTGACGCGGTGTTATCGCGGTATCTATGGAGGTCGCCCCACGTCTCAGCCATTTCTTATACCTAGACGCTTGCTTTATATACCGAGACACGTCTTTAATCTGTGCCGAGACTATGAACTCCATACGTTCTTAAGTGCCTTACCAGAGGGCCTAAACTGAATAAATGACTTTTTGATTTTGATACCAAACACCATTTAGAAGATAAATCAATCATTTTCTACTAACCCTGTAGTGTACTTACAAGACTATTCTATTACTTTCATAAAAATCTGATGTATCTACCTACTTTAAATGGTTAAACTAACGGCTTATCTTAGAAAACAGGCACAGAATAGCTATTGGCTTACTTAACAACATTGTACATCCTTAATCAATACCATTAATAAAAGGGTCTGGGAAAAGCAGCGAGTACTACTTCTTGCCTCATGTAGGTATTATGAGTATGGAAAGCTATTGTAACTTTTTCCTTAAAATAAATTGATCCCAAGCTGACATTAGAATGAGTACCTGCGTCATTGTTCGTTGCATCTCTCGCTACAAATGGGTGAATTAGGTATTGTTAAGTAGTGGAATAGAAAGGTCGGAGGGTATCAATGGCAAGGTCACTCGTAGCTCGGTCGTGAGCACCGCGGCGCGGGCGCGCCGCCCGAGACCCGCGCGGCGTCACTCACTCCGCTGTCACATTACCCTTCGGTAACTTCCTTCTCCTCACATCATAACAGAGTCCTACAATTTGTACACACTTCCTCCTCCTCACATCACAACAGAGTCCTACAATTTGTACACTATCGAACGTACATACAATGTGATGACTACACATAACATTACCTAGGTACTTACATCACATGTCTTGAAATATTGGGGATATTGTAGCTTGCTATTATACCCGTATGATGATGCGTAGCAATGCAAGGTATTTAAATCATGTTAAATTTCATTCCATTACTCGGAGAATACCACACAAAATATTTCATTATCCCTCATTTTATTAAGATATCCCTATCCCTGTATAATAAAGAAATAATCACCCAGTTAGAAATCTTCAAAACACCATGTGTTACATACACATTATCATCTTACAGCGAAAAGGGTATTGTGAATGATTGTTTCGACCGATTCGGGAGATTAGCGCTTATCAAAAAAAAACTGTATAGATTTTCAAATAAACTGTATTATCGGGCATCTGGGGGCACGGAAGTGCCCCCCGCCAAGACAGTCAAGCGAAGCGAAAGGGCACTACCTACCTTTTCTCGAAGCGCTTCGTCGTTTTTCTGAACCCTCATAACTTGAGTTTGGATTACACCAGATAAACAAAATTCTCAGGACATAATGTCAATAGTAAACTTATTAAACATATTAAGTTTCAATAACATAGCTCTTATACTTTAGATTTTATTGATATCTAAAAAACCCCGATTTCGTCACTGACTCACTGATGATCATCAAAACTCATAGGGTACTTCCTGAAGTCCTAGAAAGCTGAAATTTGGTATGTAAGCTTGTATTAGTACACAAACAACAAAAAAATTATAAAACTTGGAAATTTCAAACAAAAAAAAAACATTAGTAACTTACAAAAAGAAGTGAAATCCCACCAAAAACATTTTTATGTAAAATGTTGCCGCCAAGACATATGGCTCGTACTGTAAAAAGTTATCAGATCTCATGTAGAGCCAAGCTTATAACTCTACATCCACTTACTCTACAAGCTCTAACTTCACAAACTCTACACACCGTAGTCAAAATATGTGGCTTGGCCGTTTCAATACTACAAGAACTATTGAATAACAAAAAAATAATGAACAGTGAATACATTTTTCATCTTACTCCCATGTGACGGTAGAGAAACGGCCAAGCCACATATTTTGACTACGGTGTGTAGAGTTTGTGAAGTTAGAGCTTGTAGAGTAAGTGGATGTAGAGTTATAAGCTTGGCTCTACATGAGATCTGATAACTCTTTACAGTACGAGCCATATGTCTTGGCGGCAACATTTTACATAAAAATGTTTTTGGTGGGATTTCGTTTACCACATAGGCATACCATTAATAAAACAATAAAACCGGTCAAGTGAAAGTCACACTCGCACACGAAAGGTTCCGTAAAGACATTCCTTGTATGGTCCCTTGCATTTTATTTCATTTTTCTTATTTATTGTTATAGCGGCAATAGAAATACACATTCTGTGAAAATTTTAACTGACTACCTATTACGGTTCGTCAGATACAGACTGACAGACAGACCGAGAAGGCCGGACAGCGGAGGCTTAGTAGGGTCCCGTTGGCACAAATTCAGGTACGGAACCCTAAAAATGAGCTTAGAACTGATCCTCACATAACGTCCGTTTTAACTGAATACCTACCCGTAGGATGTAGTAGTAACCTCTTATTCCAAATTTTCGATGGCGACAGAGAGGATATGATAACTTGATAAGGTCAAGTGCCCCTCTACGATTTCCATTATTTTGAAGTCAAATGAGAAAGCCTTGGAAAGATCGTAGAATTCGCTAACCGCATCATGAGAGTTCTCCAAGCCTGCTAAAATATGCTTTACGAGTTTAACTCCAGGGCGTGTCATTTCAAATTGTCAATTATTTTACATTGACGGTTGTAGTTTAATCCTGTAACCTCTATATTTATATTTTATATACAAAATACCAACCTTAACTTTCTTAAGCAAGCAGGGTGACGTCACCTAAATATTGTGCGTGATTGTTATGTGAGCGGGACTCGTGTGACCCGTGTCCGGGTCTGGGTCTGGGCACAAATTACCCGGATCACTGAGTGTCCTCTACCCGTCGCCTCGCCTCGCTTGACGGATCAACCGATTATGTAATTTGTGAGTGCGATCATAACACTGCGGTGCTAGGCTACATATAATTCAATGGGCTACATACTTTAAATTGCTTCGCACATTTTTAAATAAGATAGCGGCCTATATTAAATCCTCCTGTTATTGATAATTAACAAAACCCAAGAGGATTTAAATTTTGTTTAGGTACGATGTGGGTACGATACATTCCATGTAATCAAAAGTCAGAAACACCTGTCTGTCTGTAGCAAAAATCCAGTAAAGCGAATTATTTTGAAGCTTTGCTACAGTTACACCACATAGAATTAATTAAGTGTGAATGATTAGTTGCTCATTAATTCTTACACTCGGTTGCAGAAATATCACCATTAAAGCTTCCTTATGTAATGAGACATTAACGCTAATGAATCCATTAGTTTAAGATGTTGCACAAAACCACGATTATGTTTGCTGGTATGGACTGTACGGCCATGAAAACACCACCAAAATAAATAAATAGGACAAGTTATGACAGCAGGTAGTCGAGAAGACAAGGCTGCGGGTAGCGGGTTAGCGGTGCATGTGGCGGGGGGCTCAAGGGGTGCGGGGGGCGTGGGGGTCCAGGCTGAAGGATTTGCGGACCCTCTCGGATATCCCTCGCCTCACCGCACCGAGCGCGACGCGTACACAATTAACAACAACACAACACAACAGCACACACACACATTACACAAATGTTTCAGCTCACATTCCACATCTGTGCAAGGACGTCCGCGTCGAGGGCGCTGATATTATGTGCTAGCGCTCACCCGGGATCGTTATACATAATGTATGAGAATGAGCGTATTGATTTGAATATCAAACATCCAATTTGGCGGCAGCGGAGACAAGTAAATTAAGTCGAAGCAGTTATTTTACGTCATATAAATACTTAACAACAGTTTCCTCGAAGGGATCGATCGATCGATATGTGTTTTTATTTTGACAGTGTTTTCTCTCAACGGTATTAATATAAAAAACACAGCAGATGGTAATTTCAGGTATCACTGCAAGATAAAAATATCGTGTTATACTTCTAACCTCATATTTCGGGCCCACATCGAAGCCTCAGGGTGCAGCGGTACAAGAGACCTCCAAACATTTTATATTAAAATCTTGCTTGCCATACATATAAATCTGACGTTTATATGTATGGCGTTCAATTCATTATTGGCACAATTGGCTATTTAGATATTATTCACCTACACTAGGTATGATTGATTTGATCATTGCTTAAGTAAATATCACGTGTGGCCGAAGCGTGTGTTATCGTTTGTTTGCGTTAAGTAGAGCAGATATACTCGTATTGTGTCATGTTGGTGCTGATGGCGCTACGCTAGTCGTGTCGAGGTGGGACACGTTTGTTCCGGCCGAGTGCGCGGGCGCCGCCGCCGCCCGGCGCGGCGCGGTGGGTGACGTCACCGCTGACTCACCGCGCGCACCTCCTCGCTTTGTTCTAAGACTTCACCATCCACGTGCTGCCGATAAGCTTGTGTCGAGTCAACCGAGTGTCAGCTTACTTTACCACTAAGCCTGCTACCCACCAGGTAGTGAGTAGTTAGCATTTCCATAGATGACAGTAAGTGTCTAGGTACTACGATATCAAGTAACACGTCCTAATATTACTTTAGATAAGTATAACTTAGAACAAGTAATCAATGTAAGCTTCATTGTAACGAGATGCCTTGAAAAATAGTAGGTGATGTCAGCGCTGAGACGCGGCACCAGGTCATCGCCCTAACCTTCTGTCGTCTGCCGTAAAAGCCAATAAAGAAACTTGTTTCACTTACCGACAAGATTTTGGATAACAATTTGATTTGGTTTAGATAGTAAAGCATTGAATGCAATATAAGACAAGGACAAAATGTTTATAAAGGACATTCAAGCCAGCTCAGGTATGCGCGATCAGTATCCCTCCAACGGCAAATAAACGCCAAACGAGCGAGCCAGTTGCCCGCGCCGGCGTTTGAGCATGAGGCTCGCGGGTGTGGGGAGGAGAGGGGGGCGCGGCAGCTGCGCGCACGCACACAGGCGGCGTGCTCGTGTTTACAAACAACGCCCATGCGATGCGGGTTGAAATGAAACGAGGTGCGCGTGTGTGCTGTATTTTGAGTTGGTCGGTGATCCTGGTTCTTTCATATGCCATTTTGGTTCCTTATGTTTATTGTAGACAGTTCTTTCTTAGTTTAAAAACAAGATAAATCGTGTAAAGATATCTCTTTGGCCATATTTTGGTATTAATTATATTACTCTGCAACTCAGACAGAATGCACAATTTTAATCCATTTTGTCTTTATTATCTGTTTTTATTGTCTGCCCAGAGCCGGCTTCAAAGGACCTTGATTATTTATATAAAACTTCATTTGATTGATTATTAATACATGCATATAAATAAATCATGTAAAATAATTATAAACGTGAAAGTTATTTTGTTTGTCTGTTACGCCTTCACGCCACAAATACTCAACGGATCATCATGAAACCGCGGGGGACAGCTAGTTTATAATAACGGTCAGAGCGCACATTGGAGGTACTATTGGACCCTCTGATTGGACCGTACGGACCGTGGTTCTTCTTCATACATGACTCGTTCGCAGAAAAAATCGTTTCTCATTTCATTCCTTTTCAGGATCGAAGATTTTAAAACTTTTCTACTATCTGATATTTGATTAAATTTCATTTCGTAACCGCATCAGTCCAAATAGTAAATTGTATGACAGTAACATTTGAGCGTGTTCCTGATGCTCGTCATATGCAAGTGGTGCAATGAGAGGTGGACGACCGGTGTCCGAGCTGAGGCGTTTGTTTATTATTACCGCATCGTGCGCGATCGGAAACAACCAGCCCAGGGAGAGGAGGGGGGCAATGAACTTAAGCATCAAGCTACTGATATCTACTGGCACACCACACGGTACCAGCCGACCGATCCACAACAACCAGACACATGCCTAAATATAGCTCAGCTCAGACTGTCGCTTATCAATGCCATCAATTCCCAAAGGCAGCACTGATTATTTTGATATCAAGAAGTTTTTTTGTATTTTCATCGTTTAGAATTTTGATTCTCAGAATCTCAAGAGCATTAGTGTGTTTTCACTTATAATTCACATTAGTTAGAGCTTGTGGAACTCTTAGAATTTTTTTAGGTTTGATCTACATTATTTAAACGAAGATACCTAGTAGTTGAAAGAAACTGACAAGCAGGCAGACAGTCCTCCTGATGGTAATTGTGATCTATGAACATTAGCAATAACGGGGGTTACTGATTATGTTTAACCTTTTTTAAAGCACGACAGAATTACGTAATTCCCAGCTTGATTAATAATTGTGTTCATCATATCATTAATGGATCTTTTGCCATTCTATATTTTATCTTACATGCTTTCTTCTCGTTGCCTCCTTGCTGTTAAAATTTTAGGTTATGATTATATTGGCCGAATCCAGTCGTCCATAATACAGGCTCTGGCCTAACTTAGAAGGCAGTATTCAATATATAAGCGAAACAAACAAACATTCTGCTATATCGTTTGTAACTTCCTGCAACTCCTTATATGACACGACTTCAACTTTTGCTTTTATTTGGTCTATAGGTACTATATAGCTCTTTAGTCTTCCACTTACTGGTTTTCCCTCTATCTTTCCTTCTATGATGTTTTTAATAAATTTCGTCGCATAAGATGGGCAAAAATATTTCCCCTCCTATTTTCTATAGTGTGTGTTTATAATAACAAATAAATAATTATTATTATTGTCAATTAGGGCTAGTATTGTACGTCTATATTTTATCGCCTGTTAAACGCACGCTCATTCACACGGTATCATACTACCATTATTATTAATATAAACGTTGAATAAAAATCAAGGAACCCAACTAGGTTGAGAGTAGGCCAAGTAGCAACATTCATGACAATACTCCACGTTATCTCTGGAGTCAGTAATTTATCTCCAATGTCTCCCTCCCAATGCACTAAAGTACCGATCCAAATCACTCTCACAGTAATTTCTTCTCTACACCATTGTTACAAAGCTCACAAAACTGAGGGAGTTTGTATAGAATTACAGAGCCAGCCGATAAAACAGATGGTGTAATTGCAAAGTGGTATTACCGAGAGTAATAGAAATTGTTGTTTTCGTCGATGGGATCGATACCTTCGTCGTTCCATTTATATTCTGTTAGCGATTGCGCGTCTGTATATCCAATAAACACGATTAATGTTTGATCTTATTTCATAGTTCATTAACCGATGCCGATAATTAACAATCCTCAACGAGCGATAACAGAAAACGTAATCCATTCCAGTTTAGAGGAGGCTCTTTTTAACCGGCTTCATAGCGACTTGTAATTGGGTTTCATTGATTTATATGTATAAATTATCTGTGTTTTGAGATTGATTTACTGCAAATAAACTCTGGTTGTTGATTTATTTAAAAGATTTATTTTTGTAATATAGGTACTATACATAAAAAACTTATTTCTGAATTTCTATTTGTTGTACCATATTTAATATTTAACAGATTGATTGATTCAATAAGTTGTTACTTAAAAGAAGATTTGTATTTAAAATCTTTTCACTCGCTATCTGAAATTCTGAACTATCGAGATCTGATTGAGACACTGGGTATTGAACATTTTTGCTCTTACAGGATGTACTTTGATTATTATATTATCTCCAGATGTTCCACTAATTACATATTTATTATTAAATCTAAAAAGCGAATCAATTTCGTAATAATGATTTGCCATGAGTAAAGGTTACCATCAAATTTAGTAGAAGTATTAAAAATTCAATGTATCATTGATTCATCATCAAGAAGTCGCAAGAATCTCAGAATGGTCTTGGATTTTTTGGAATAAAACCATATCCTGTATTTCTACCTCATAGAGGCGTTAAGTATCAGAAAAAAAGGTTCAGATATTTATTTAGATGATAGTCTAATATTTCCTACACGTTTAAGTTTCAAAGCGAGGATTCACCTCATAGTGAATCAAGATCATTTATTTGCCAGAAATATGGTTAATAACTTAATTAAATTATATTTTAACCTTCATGTTTTTGCCATGATGGCGTGCAAATATTACAGATAATAATGTACTAATTTTATTACCTTTAATTTGAATCTGGACAACATTATCGCATTTAATAAGATAATGTCACAATCAAGTGAGACATTGAATTTGTTTGCTGAAATAGAAGAGTCTTGTGTTTGGTTTGTATCTGTTTATCCTCTGTATATTATAGTGCCTCAAAAGTCACTAAATAGTGATGGGAGGAATAAGGGGTCGCAGCGGCGCCGCCCAGCCTTCTGCGTGATTACTACAACTAACCTAGTTTAAAGCCAGTTTACTCCCCTCGTCGCGCCCCATAATTGGCTACATACGATCTCATTCTGGACGTAATGAGGTAATATCATTTATTCAACAAAGCTTAAGTATCCTCACAATAAGTTATTTTTTCACGTATCTCTTTATTTATTAGCTAATACTTTTCATTGATTTGAGACGATTCAAAAGGCAGATTAGGTACTTATTCTTCGAATTTTAGCTGGATTTCTGAATTATGGAGTTCTTCTTCTACTAATTGCTATTTTTTTTAATGTACTGTGATGATAAATTACACATCATACTTGAAATAAAGCAATAATATGTTGTTATATAGCGTAATTTATTTTTTCAGTAGCTTCAGAGGAGATTAGCAGTCTTATGGAGTAAACATCTTTAGGTTATATTTACTTTGAGATAGCAGTAGTGATTTCGTTAATTGGGAAACTCACATCCCATGATCATTACACTACTAGTTTGTATGATTTGTGGTTTACCTAAAGCTATAGTTCCATGTAACCTAATTATACCTCTTTATTTTACAATATTAGAATTATATGACAAACATAGACCACTTTCACTTTAAAATGATTAATGAGTGCAACATTTACATAATTTGTGATTGTTGCAGCTGACATCACGGGCTCGCTAGCTATTTACTGACTTCGTTGATTTTCGCTAACTCTCAGTGGAGCACAGTCCTCGTAGCTTATCCACAAGTTATCACTGAACTACACTTTAGCTTACCTGTCAGACACTGTTCCAATGATTCATGCCCTAAGGAGCACGTTAGTACACAGTTATTTCTGCGTCTCAGTCGGGACTCGTTTAGAAAGCACTAAGCCGAAGTACACGGAACCGGCCTCGCGCACGAGGTGAACCGGCTTTACGACGATGCACTAGTTATTTAATAATACACTAATGTGCTGCACAGGTCATCCATATCACAAATCCAAACGGTTTATACTAGGTTTCACTAGTAACTGGTTCGGTGGTCACTCGCGATGTGTAGCGCGAGCGGGCGCAGAGGGGCGAGGGGGAAGGGGGCGCGACACGAAGTACGTACAACACGTAGCGCTGCCGCCGGCTGACTGGCTCTGGCTCGGCTCGGCTGAGCTCAAGCTCGACTGGCTGGATTGCATCGGTGAGCTGTAGAAAGACCGGTTGGCGGGCTCGAGCCTCGAGGCGAGCGTAGGGCGCGAGGGGCGCATGACGCGGGGAGGTTGCTCTCTCCGCACGCAGCTTGCCCTATAAACTTGCTTTCTGCTGCACTCATATCGTGAGTAGGCTAGCTGGCTGGTTCTGGCTCCTCGTGCACTTTTGTGAAAGGCAAATTATTTGCATCGTCGAGGTTGCACTCAGATGCCTATCTGTGCACTATACGCAGACATGTAATACCAGTAACCAGTAACGCCAACCACATAGCGGTCGGTGAGTGGTCGACTGCGACTACGATGCATTTTACGTAAATCACTTTGAACTTTAATTTTAACTGCCGCAGAAAACTATTTAGTAATCTATGGCAGGCTGGCAGAACTTTCAATTTTCAATGTATGTACTTTTAAAAGAACAGTTGAGAGTAGATACCTATATTATAATATTATACTTCATGGGGCTAAGATAAATATATACGCTTCTTCTTTTTGCTCTTTCTTTCTAATGAGGATCACCTTAGTTCTAAATCGTTCACTGCTTTATCGATCTTAAATGGATAAGTAAATTGACAACACATTATTTATGAAAATTTTATTTTAATAAAAAAATATCTTAAATTTTTGTGAAGAGCGTAATTTTTTTAATTTTGGGCACGTTCTAATCAGTTTTGTAGTAATAATGATTATAGGTCAAGATTTTGCCGCAAATTTTTCCGATGTGCAAGCTTTCGCAACAGATTTGTTAATTACATTTAATGGTCAGCGTGTGTTTGAGTGTCAGTATGGGACGGAAGATCGCCTCTTCATAGTCAATGGGCGAGCGGGCGGCCGGTCAATGGGCTAAGCCGAGCCGCACCGCGAGCTTATGTTCTACAGCTCAATGCCCTTACAAGAATGTGCCAAGCAAATTAACGTAACGGCATTGAATTATTACGCTTAGAAGCGAAGTATCGAACAAAAATCCTCGCGAGTCGTAGGCCACTTGACAACCAATGTGTGCGTGAGTACCATATAATTACACTCGCTGACACGCACACAAGCGCACGAGTAATGTTGCAAGCTAAACGATTTTTTTCGGTAAAATTAACCTTCCGATACTAGTGAATGAAATTGGAAGTAAGCATTCATAAAATTAATGAAATAGTTAAAAATGTTCTGCGTCTTAGATAATTTATCATAGACACAGACCTGTTATTTATTTATTACTAGTTTAATGATTATGTTTCATAGTACTTATGTCGGGTATTGTAACATAGTAAACCAAGACAATGTGCAAAGCTATGAACGATCGTACAATTTGTAGTAGGTATTGTTGGTAATTATAGGTTTCATATATGATAGGTTGTATAGAAAAAGAAGATTAAGAAGTATGTAGGTATTTAATTATCATTATCGTATAAAAGACGAATAGCTATACATTCTTATAATATCTAACTGAATCTATACTAATATAATATTAATATTTATAATAAAAAAAACCGGCCAAGTGCGAGTCGGACTCGCACACAGAGGGTTCCGTGTAATATTAACTAACTCTGCTATGAAAAAAAAAACGCCAAAAATATTGAATGAAAGGTAAATTGCGGTTTACGATTTATGACGTATTATGGCTACGGAACCCTAATAATCTCTGTAAAAAAAACTACCTGCAAAACTACTACTGTGTAAAACTACCAGTCTGATTCGAAATTATTTCACTTATATGAAGCTACATTATCCCGAGTATTATAGCCTACTTATCCCAAGAAAACCGCGGGGGACAGCTAGTCATTTATAATAGCTATAAGTAAAAGAAACAACTTATCGGACTCAATTACTTACTCTACTTCCTACTCTAACAAAATCAGTATCAATTACGTAAAACAACACAAATTCGCACACAAGCAGCTGGCAACACTTTGCTCGAAATCTGAGTGAAATATTTTTATTTTTGAATTTTGTTATTTTAGATGAATTACGCAATAAAATTTGTGGCTTATCTGGGGAATATTACAACAGAATTCTAATCTTTCTTCCCTGATGAATTATGACACAATTTTACTGCACAAACCGTCATATTTATTATTTTTCTGAGAGCTCCACTCAATAAAACGCCAGTCAGTAAACTGACAGCGCGGCGGTCATTTGGAGCCATTATGGCTCCAATTGAATGGATTATGTTTCGCGCGTGTACTTTGTTTCTATGTGTAATAATTCAATGCGTAACGGTCGATTTGCTGAGTTTTTTTGCCTTGCAATAAATTATGGGCCCCTTTTGAAATCTTTGTGGCTAAAGATGATTTTCCAAAATTTTCTTTTGGTTGTTGTATCAGTAAATATGCTCTTTTGCACCAATAATATCATAGCTACAAATAACGACGAGTTTCAACTGTAGCAAATACTAGCCAGTTGAGCATTTAGTGTGTCGGTGAGTTTGGATGCAATTTATAAGGGGCGGTGAACACTATTTGTACCCAGTTGTGGAGAGCGCTGCTCTCAGTCTCAGCCATGGACCGCTGACTCTTTCCGAGCCACTGAACTCGATTCCGGCACAACCTCCACAACTATTGAATTAAATACGGTAGTATAGTTATGTATAAGTGTGTTTGTGTAACACTGGATTCTCTGCTCTGTATAACACCATCATTCACCAATCATAAAAAAATGCCACTGGTAGGTTTATAATAAGCTACGAGATTTCAATAGTTAAGGTTACAACTTTAATCTGTGGTTAAGGTATAATAATTTAGGAATCACTAAAAAAATTGTAAGCTCGTGTTGGCAACGCGCGAGCGATACCCCTGGTGTTGAAAGCGTCAATAGGCTACGGTGACCGCTTACCATCCGGTGGGCCGTTTGTATGCCTGTGTGCTACCTTAGTACCTACCTACCTAGTATAAAAAAAACTCAAGAACTAAACTGTTTAAGCAAGCAACTCCTGAAGTTTCCATATTCTTACATCTGCTATCGATGCTGTTCGTTTTGAGGTACCGATTGATTTCCGACTGATCTCATTTCATTGTTCAAATATTAGTCAGTCGGTAGGCGAGTTGCACCTTGAACCTTGACTCAAATGATATGGCTATAAAGCGTGACATTTGATTCGTGTGTAGCGATGCATATTCATTGTCTAAATCTAAGTGATTCATGAACAATATCAATACGCAGACAGAGGTAGGTATCGAGAGCCGGATGATGCTACAGCACCTACAATTGCGCTCAGAAACAATTTGTAACGTCGTCGGCGGAAGTCAGGCTTCGTGCCGATGGAATTGGGGCGACGTGAAATTAAATTATTCGTGACAACAACGTAGTAATTACGAGCCCGACACACACTCTACCCTTAATTAAGATTAACGCAATGAAAAAACAAAAGTTTAATTGTGTGTGAACGCATACATAACTATTGGAAGGTCACAGAATCACGGTGGTGGTGGCGGCGTCGGCGGCTGCGGCAGCGGAAGCAGTTACATATAAAATCATTTGTAATGGCATCGATCGTCATCCACGCGCGCCGCGCCACATAGGTACGCAGCACGCAGTAAGTAGCCTGCAGCCCTATACGAGGTACTTAACAATATTATAAAGCTGAAGAGTTTATGGTTTGTTTGTTTTAACGCACTAATCTCTAGACCTAGGTACCAGTCGGATTCGAAACATTCTTTAACTAATAGGAAACTACATTATCCTCGGGTGTTATAGGCTAGTCAAACTGTGGAGGACAGCTAGTACTCAAAGAATAAAATCTACGTGTGTAATGTGCATTCAATAATTTTTCATAGCTCCATATCGGCGCCGCAGCGTGTCTGCGTGAGGCTAGACGGTTAATCGACGTTCGTGTGGTTTTAATAACACCAGGCGACCGCGACTCCACATCTATACATAAAAGCGGGCGGAATAAAATTGAAATTCTTCGAGAGCTCATAATACGTTATTAAAAGGAGCCGGGCGGTGTGAATGTGGCGGGCGATGGTGCACCAGTAGGTGGTATATAGCTAGACTAGACAACGCGAGCGCCAATTAGACAGATGGCAGGCGCCACGCAAATTATGGGGGCAAAGTACCAGCGCGTACTGGACGATGTTTATGTGGGCTCATCACCGCGCGATGCGGCCTTGACGCGACGCTCTGAATCAGCCTTCTGTACACTACCTTAAGTGTCATATTCCTACTGATATTGGATCAAATCGGATAGGTACTTATTCAAGATAGGTAAACTTGATGTCACTCGAGTATTATCTTAGTTTTGCTGTCATTAAATGTAGCAGTTTCTTCTAATTAGCTTTGACAGTTAGACTTACCTAATGTAACAAAGTTCAGTTAGCGCTTAACCGATACTTTGAATGTATGTACGGAACGTGATGTACGGAAGTACAGATTAGATAAAGACAGCAGAGGGACAGCAATAGAGCTCTGTTTTATCCTTTGGATGCAGGCAGTACCTTAAACACGACTACTTTAAATCACCACGCCACCACCAACAAGGGGAAAGGCATGAAAGGTCGCAATCGCAACGTAACAACGTCGATGATCACCGCATGCGGTTGTTGCACAACGCATTCGGTGCGGGCGGCGCGGCGCGGAGGTGTGACATTTAGTGCAATAAGTACAACCTGGATGATACATACTATCTGCGTGATATATCAGACTAGTTGCGATACTAAAGGTGCAGCTGAGCCATCTGAAGTAATCTGAACTTTATACTTATAACTTTGCCTACAAATGTAATCGTGAAAAATTGCCAAGCACCTTACTTAGGTAGCATAAGATAAGCATTTAGAAGATTAGCAACATGTTCGCGCGTGAAATCGAAATAAGAACTAGATTTTTCACAACTGTGGTAGTGACATCGGATGCCGTGACGTAAGTCGTGGGTTAAGACTCAATGTAGGATTAGTTCTTCAATGAGCTTGAGCGCTTTGAGCTTTCGGTGAAGGACAACTTTTAGAAAGTTATCCACGGTGATAGGGTGCTTTAGAACCTACCCGTCTGGCTGTCTACCACCCACAACTTACGAAAATATGTCATCTAACACCTTTTCAGGTTGCTACACTTGATAGCCAATTCATTTCCTGACCTTATATGCTTACGACCTCGGCTACATATTCACTTAAGATGGACCGATCATCATGAATTTGGCTTGCAGATAGCTTATAATAATAATCGACTTCAAACTTAGACACGGAGATTATCATTTCGACACGTATGTATGTAATATTACTGGAACTGCACAATATTCACATATGATAATCTATTAGGGCTTCCAATCAAATATACAAAATTTCATAGCTGTTTGTATGTATGTATGTTTGTTTTGTATGTATGTATGTTTGTCCACGCATATCTCCGAAGATATTGATCGGACTGTAACCATTATTTTTTTATTGGTTTACATTTACTTTAACTTAGGGAATAGTGCAAGTTTCATCGAAATCGGTTTAGTAGTTTTTAAGATATGGGCAAATAAGTGTGACGGCCTGGCTTATTGATACGAGCTACGGGTATGGTGTCAAAGGAAAAACATCTCAAAATCTTGGTCAAATTCTAGTGTATTTAAGAAAAATTAAAAATGACAAAATAAAAAAGTAATTTAAAAAAATTAAATCTACTTCAAAATACACTAAAAAGTATGATATAACTCTAATCTGACACTGATTTGAAGTCAGCGAAAGAGCACGACGCATTCCATTGAATATGTTTCGCTGACTTCAAATCAGTGTCAGATTAGAGTTATTTCATACTTTTTAGTGTATTTTGAAGTCGTTTTTTTTTTAATTCATTTATTTCAGGCTACTAGTGGCCCATTATTAGCTTATGGTATGGACGAGAACATAGGCTACTTTTTATCCCGGAAACGTGGGTGAAACCGCGGGGGATAGCTAGTTATGAATAAAACACAAGCCTTTAGGTAGCCAGATTTAAGATTTGATTTTAGTTCTGAGCTTTTAGCAAAGTTGAACCAAGACAAGACATTAACTATGAACGTGATTGTTATTTTCAAAAATAAAATAACTTTAAAAAAATTATAGATCTAGCTTTAAACTACATTCACTATATTCAATATCTAAGATAGTACTTTCCCTCCGGGGCCCATTCGTTTGACTCAGCCTGTCACTGTATATTTCAATTTATGCGAATTGTTCCGATAAAGCAAGCTACAGCAGGTAACTTCGATGACTGAGTCCACCCGTACAGTCATACCTACTCGTTTATGTGTTACCATCACCATGAGTTCAGCATTGTGCAAGAATACATCAAATTAATGACAACGGGCACCTATTGTAGATTTAGATGAAAGCATCACAATTAATATTTAATTACCATACCTAACGATGCGACGGTGCAGACTCGAACAAATTACACGCTCTTAAAAATTTTTTTTTTTCTAACACTTCACTGGTAATCACTTAATGAAATAAAGGATTTTTCAATTCCGAATTTCACCACACTTTGCTTCTCAAGCTGACCAACTTGTGATACTTCTCGAAATATACTAAAACTTGCAGTTTTTTTTAATGAAATTGAATTAAGGGTAGTATGTAGGCTACATCGCGCGCGAAAACCAGCATTCATTTGTTACTTTGCAGTTGTGTTACAGGCACGCACACATGCATCAGATCCAAACTTGACGTTGCGTCAAGTTAGGTACGTACCGCATAACGTGGTACCAGCCGATAAAATTCCAATATTATTAAGTAACATTATATTTTATTTTCTATTTAAATACCTTTTCTAGTGGTTTATTTAAATAAGCGCAACCAAAGTTTACATAATTATTATGCAGAATGGATTCACTACTTATAAGCAAAGGAAATTCAGTGCTATGCCTTATATTAGTACTTTGGGGGTACTTACGTTAACGTTTTTTGAAGAAGTAGGTACTAATCCATAGTAACTCTGTTTGTTTAATAAGTAATAATAATAAATAGTAATATGTTTAGTAATAAATAATAATTAAATAAAATAAACATCCTGGGATATTCCTCACACACGGTCATCTGATCCCAAACTAAGCTGAGCTTGTACACACGGCAATACATCAAGCTATACATTTCCAGTATAAGCTGATCTCGCATTGTATAGGATTTCCGTACGATGAGAGGTCAGCTTATATTGGAAATGTATAGCTTGATATGTAGCCGTGTGTACTATGGAAACCTTTTTGTTTGTAAATACATAATTACACCCAGACTCAGGACATACAGACATGTTCATGCACACAAATGCATATCCTGGGTGGGAATCAAACCTACGATCTGCACCGCTATAGGTGGAATCATAATCAACTGCACCAACTGGCCCATTTGTTTGTTATGCTTTCACGCCTAAACCACTGAACCCATCGCATTGAGATTTGGCAATCAGATACCTATGGTATAGAGAAGGGTATAGGCTACTTTTATCAAGGGAACGCGGGTGAATCCACGGAGGACAACTAGTATCATATAAAAAGGTAAAGTTTGTAAGTTGCATGTACGAGGCTTTGAAATTACTAATCCGATTCTGAACATTATTTCACTAATAAGATAAGATAAATATGCTTTATTTGTACGCCATATGGTAGAAGACGAAACAATACAAAAAAGAAGAAGTGATACAAAATAAGCGGTCTTATCGCTTAAGCGATTTCTTTTAGACAACCTTTGGGTAACAGGATATATGAGAATATGAAAGGTTTAACACATAAGAATACACTTTCATAACGTGAAAATAACAGCTCTAGAATAATAGAAAGAAAGGCAGGAAATGAGGAAGTTTATAGCGTGTGATAGCGTGAAATAACAAGAGATTTAAAAGAGTCTAACGTCGAGGCCCGTCTTATAGTCTGAGAGAGAGAGTTTCAGAGACGTACAGCTTGGATAGTAAAAGATTGGGAATAAGAGTGAGAAGTGTGACTGGGAGTTTGGAAATTAAGTTCCATGGGACTATGAAGAAGATGATGTTGAGGTGTAGTACTCGAAGCGTTCCTTGAGATAGCGAGGGGCTTTAGGATTAAATAAAACAGTGTATAAGAGTGGCAATTTGTGTGTATTCCGCCGAAGGCGGATAGGAATCCACCTGAATTGTAATAGGAAGCTACATTATCCTCAAATGCTATAGGCAAATTTTCAATATATTTGCAATATAAATATCATGTAGTACAGTGCCTAATTAAGCCAGTGCGAGGCGCTTAGCAAATGTTATCAAGGACCTTCGCCTCAGGTTATTTACTTTAATGGTTTATGTGCGGATCTAGCTTTCAGATTAAAAGAGATGGTTGCACAGAGACGTTTCACGACTTTATTACTCTTTTAAAAGATTTGGAAGCCATTCTATATTATGTTTATAATATTTGTCAAGCATCGTAATTTAAGTATATCAAGAAATCCTTTTCAATGAGTTCTATCCCTTACTTTGTATAATTATTAGTATAAGCGAACGCAGGCGATTTAACGTGGCCATAGCCATTCATCCTGCAATGGCCAATTCAGTACTGGATACTTCATAATTAGCTAACGAACATTTGTTAAATTCGGTCGACTGATAGGGAGTTCTGGGAGCACCCCCACAACCCACTATGACTCGTTCGATGATTTTTTAGTATTTCATATGCAATTATTCCGCAGGGTTTCAAAACACCAGCTTTCCGCAGGGTAAAACAACGTTAAACCGTCGCTTCGAAAATGCTCTGTATGAGGAGAAGAAGCGACGCAACAAACTCCTCACGGGCCCAATGTGTTTATTGTCGTAATAATAGGTCTTTACCTATGAAATTGCCGTTCTGCAGTACTGGCCATTTCAAATCAAAATAATTTTTGTTTGGCTAAGAATTCTAATTTCAAATTAATTTTATTTTAAAAACATGGAATTCTTTTTCCAAAAGCAGTCATTTGTTTATTGATTAGTGTTACATTTTCCATCGCATTTCAATCTTTTTCGTCATCATGGATACGTTAAAAATTCGAGTAATTATGGAATATGAGTACCGTCGTGGCAGCAACGCGGCACAAGCGGCACGCAACATCAACGACGTTTATGGAGCTAACACTACAAACCAACGCACCACCTGTTATTGGTTTGCTCGCTTCCGTTCTGGAATGTCGACCTGAAGAATGAACCTCGCGGTCGTCCGAAGACTTTGGTCGACAATGACGAATTAAAGGCGATTGTGGAAGCTGATGATACACAATCGACGGCTGAATTAGCAGCAGCTTTCGACGTTAGCGTCAAAACAATATTGGTCCATTTGCGTCAAATTGGCAAGGTAAAAAAGCTTGACAAATGGGTGCCCCACGAACTCAATGATCGCCAGCGCGAAGTACGCGTCGAAACGTATGCCTTGCACTGCTCAACAGACACACAAATGAAGGAATTTTGAACCGCATTGTTACCTGCGATGAAAAATGGATTCTGTTTGATTACCGCAAGTGCTCAGCAAGTTGGTTGGATCCTGGTTCAGCACCTAAACAATGCCCTAAACGAAAACTTACCCCTAGAAAAGTAATGGTCACTGTTTGGTGGTCTAGCGCCGGTGTGATTCATCACAGCTTCTTACCAAACGGGGTGAGCATTACTGCAAATATATACTGTGAAGAACTGAACACAATGATGGAGAAGCTGGCACATCTCCAACCAGAATTGGTCAATCGCTCGTCTCCGCTGCTCCTTCACGATAACGCGCGACCTCATACTGCACAGCAGACGATCTCCAAGTTGCAAGAACTGGGGTTGGAAGTTCTCCGTCATCCGCCCTACTCACCAGACCTTGCGCCTACAGACTACTACTTTTTCCAGAATTTGGATAACTTCTTGGCGGGAAAAAAATTCAATACCCGAGAGGCAGTACAAAATGCCTTTGAAGAATTTGTTGCCTCCCGCCCAGCTGATTTCTTTAAGAAGGGCATCAATAAACTGCCACTGCGTTAGCAAAGATGCATTTATTGCATGGGTGATTACTTCGATTAATACAAATAAAAAAATATGAAAAAAAATCGTTTAATTTTTTTCATACAAAACGGCAATTTCATAGGTA
The DNA here is from genome assembly GCA_951394255.1 of Polyploca ridens. NCBI lineage: Eukaryota > Metazoa > Arthropoda > Insecta > Lepidoptera > Drepanidae > Polyploca > Polyploca ridens. The sequence goes on along the minus strand of CATOBL010000379.1, from coordinate 27,364 downwards.
AAGCCTAATATTACAATTAAATAATCACTTCACTACACTTGACACATGTATAGTCTTAAATAATTATAGGCATCAGAACCGGGTCTAACAATTATTGCACTGAGGTGTGTACAGCTCGAGCGCTTGTGATAAACTAACTGATAAACAATGAGGCTGAACACTAATTAAACCAGGACAAAATGCTCATCCATGATCAGATTAAAATCACGGAACTTCATACACCCAGCAGGATAGGAAACCAAAAAAAATACTTTCGGGAACACAAAAAGATATGTTATCCTGGATGTTTCTCATCCCATTAACCAAGATACTTAAGTTTTCAAACACACATCTGATAGAATACAGTCCCATATATTATGGCCATGTTACGGCCCCACAGTACACCAAAATCCAAACCCAGAAAACAGATATTTACTTTAAAAATCAATCGGCGCATGATATAGAATATTTTGACTATTATACTAAAAACCTTGCTGAATTTTGTGCCTGAGGCAACCAATTTGACTATAGAATAATAACGAAGACCAAGAAATATGCAAGCACATACCGAAGCTGAAATGGACAAGAAGCCTCTCAACCATAGAAGCTATACCCGTGCATGGAGGAGGTTAATCTAATGAACAACAAAGAAATAACAAAATCCAACCCAGGAACAAAAAATCAAAATAAGAAAGAAGACAATAAAACTCCAGCACTCAACATACATCAACGCTCATCCCTAATCTATAGGCTGAACAGTCGGTCGATTGTGGTTAGCTGGTTGCGGTTAGCTGGCCGTCCTCTCCCACCCCAGAGCGTGTCACTCCTATATAACACGCACTCCTTGGTTTCTTCATGGCTATTTCGATACAACTATTCAGGTACCAGTCATTATAAACTATGTTAGTTACATGGTGGTTGATGTTTGAATGGTTGTATAGGACATGGGTCAGTCGTTGTACTGGCTAAGAGTAGTACTAATCATCATCATCATCATAATAAAATGTATTTCAAATAATAAAAACGTGTTTCTCGTATCGACCGACAAAATTTATTGAACAACCTGGTATATTAGCTCTAGAAATAATGTTATATATGATGCACCGGTGCCGAGATATCGAATTTTTATTAAAATGTATAATGCTCACAATGACTTTTAGGCGTAGTAGAGGCTTATTAAGTTATGCTTAATAAAATAAAACCTACAAAGAAAATATCTAGTAACAATAATAGCTTTATAGTTAGAGAATATAATATAAGAACAGTGAATTATTTACAAATGGCCATATCCATCGATATAATTGTATTCTACTAGCATTCTACTATATATACACAGTGTTCCCAAGATTCACTCGGTTCGAATTAACTGAACTGCGTTCCGTTCACCTTACTTTAGTGTGCCTTCGACATTCATGCAGTGTGGGCGCGTACGGAGCGGCATTAATAATACAAGAAATCAAAGTCAAGTAAGTAAACTTATTTGTTTTTCAAGTGAATAAATAGGTAATAATATCACAATAGAAAAAATATTTCTTCATTTAAATGCCACGACTGCGGTGTAAATTCTATAGGAACGACACGACCCGTTGAACGAAACGCGTAGGCGCTATGAAATTCATTGGCGCTTAAGATGTTTTGGTCGCGCGAAAACTATAATCTATAAGCGGCTGGGGCGCTACATTTTTGTATAGTTGGTTAGACACAGCTTGCACTGCAACAGTCAGTCCACTGCGCACTCGCTTCGCGCAGGCCCCCGCCTCGCCCCCGCTGTCATCAAGCTCGACGGATTTTTTGTTCGGAACGTGAAATCTAATAAAATACATATATTATATCGATGGCCGTATCCTAACCTTCTGTTCAGCATCGACGATTAATTAAAAAGCCGCATGATTAAAAATAGAATCTTATTTATATTTTATTAATAAGACTAGTCTATCTATAGGCAAGTAACAAAATAAGCAATCAATGGCTGAGAACATGGAAAATATTTTGGCATACGGGACTTTTTCAAAAAGACTAAGGACGTATCAACCAATCAGGAAATTGATACCGATTACCATAAGAACAATTTTATCAAAATGTCCATGGTGTATTTCATAAGTCTAATAATGTAAAAAATTAAAATGCACTTATTATGTTCTTTTTGACAAGCGCATGTATACAGATATATGGATGACGTAATTTCCGGTGTCAATAAAAAGCGACGTGGTGTCACCTTGGGACACTGGGGGGAACTGAATATTTTCGCGATTGCGTCTTGTATATAAAGCTTCATATGACATTTCATAGAAAAATGTATGGACAAATGGCGTCGCAAAATTGATGCTTATTAATAAATAAATTACGTTATTCTCGTACAAAAAAATGAAAATGTGGCCCCACGGATCTGTTGTACATATATTTGTGATTCGATGTTATATATAATTTTTACAAAATGGATTCAAAATTTGATGGTATCACTAAAGAGGCAAACCTCGATTTTTGTGATTTTGGTAATATTTGTAATGTTTTTGCTAGTTATTGGAGCAAATTAAAAAAAAAGTGCCAACACGGATCTATTAATTGGTGTCTTGATTTTATGTTTATGATCATATAATACTATTTCTTTCATGTTTTCATTCATAAACCACTAAAATAGCGAACCCTGTTTATGACGTTTAGCTTACATACCGCCCTTAAGAAACACAAGCCGCGTACAACACGACACTCCAGTAGCAATGGCCGGTGGGTGATTAAACACTGAATTAGATCACATTACGCGCTACAGGCGCGATTAGATACCTGATTTCAAGTGAAATGTAAACATTATAATTCTTAAAATGTGGTGCATTAGACGTCCGTATCACAAGAATTATCAGTTGGATAAACTTGGACAGCGGAGTCTTGGCGCCGATAAATTTTGTGTGTATATTGAGGATTGTGCATGTGTGTGTAAGGAATCCGATCAATCAGCAGTAAAGGCGAGGATCGGGTTACTCCATCGATAGCACATTGAACGCAAGTACAATAGCGCCTATTCCATGTCATTCAACCTTTCAACAGTCTATTCCTCCGAAAGCCTTTATATTTGCTATATTATATTCCCCGTGTGTTATCTTACGCTAAGTTATAGCGGTAATATTATCCAACGGTACATATTCATGAATAGGTTTAGAATTTCTAATTTTCATTTTCATTTTGCCAAATAAACTCAATTGTGTGAAGTCAAACGAAACAATTTATTTAGGTCAGTTACTGTAATTCTAATCGTTTTATTTATTTGGATAATAGAGTTATACAATTTATATCTCTATCTCATGTTCAAACGAGATTGAAAAGATTATCTGGTGTGATTAATTAAAATATACTTAATCTTCATTTCAGATTTCAAAAGGAATGGAAATTCTATATTAACATATAATGAAAAATTACGAAGATCAAAAATCACTAAATCGATACTATCATAAAACGATCGACTCTATCTAAAAAATAATAATAATAATAAATTTATTTCTCTTCACAAGTTTCAACATCTTACCGCTGGATCTAGAGATTTGAAATTTTGCACAAAGATACCTTATATAGTGGAGGCATCCACTAAGGAAGGATTTTTGGAAATTCCATCCCTAAGAGGGTAAAATAGGGGATGACAGTTTGTATGCAAGTCCGTCAGTTTTGAAGTTAGGATCTTCAAATTTTGTGGTTAGGCTGACGATTGAAAATTAATGTGTAGTTATCTCAGGGTTTGTGATAATTCCACCACCGAAGGGAGGAAAAGGGGGATGAAGTTGGGTATGCAAGTCCTTCAATTTCAAAGTAAACTTCACTAAATGTATTATTATACGGTGTAGGCATCCACTAAGGAAGGATTTTTGGAAATTCCACCCCTAAGGGGGTAAAATAAGGGATGAAAGTTTGTATGCAAGTTCGTCAGTTTTGAAGTTAGGATCTTCAAATTTTGTGTTTAGGCTGACCATTGAAAATTAATATATAGTTATCTCAGCGTTTGTGATAATTCCACCACCGAAGGGAGGAAAAGGGGGATGAAGTTGTGTATGCAAGTCCTTCAATTTCAAAGTAAACTTCACTAAATATATTATTATACGGTGTAGGCATCCACTAAGGAAGGATTTTTGGATATTCCATAAATAGGGGATGCAAGTTTATATGAAAGTCCATCAGTTTCGAAGTTAGGACCTTCAAATATTGTGTTTAGGCTGATGATTGAAATATAATTTATATGTGCCTCAACGTTTTTGATAATTCCGATACCGAAAGGGTAAAAAGGGGGATGAATTTGTGTATGGAAGTACACTAAATTTATTATTAAAGCTTATGGTTACTAACGCAACTAATATCAGTGTTGTTAGAATTTGAACCCTTAAGGAGTGAAAAGGGGGATTAAATTTAGTATATGAAGTTCTTTATTTTTGGAGTGAAAATTACAAATTTTATTATTTTGGCTTATGGTATTGGCGTATTGAAATAGCATAGGATGCAATGACTCACCTAAACAACATCAGGAAAAAGAGAGGAATTGGTATTAAAACAAATATCCGATTAATACGAGCATTGGTATTCCTCATTTTCATGTATGGAGTGGAAGCGTGGACTATAGGTACTGGAGAAAGAAAAAGGATTGATGTGATGCATTCGAGATGTGGTGCTGGAGACGGATGTTGAAAATACCTTGGACCGCTAAACGCAACAATGCATCAATCCTATCACAACTGTAAATTAAAACTCGATTGTCCACCATATGCCACCAACGTATTTCGGCCACATGGTGCGCAAAGGCGATGAAAGTTTGGAAAAACTGATCATAGTTGGGAACACGGAAGGAAAACGACTACGTGGTCGTTCACCAACTAGATGGTCCGATCAAGTAAAAGACTCATCGTCCTCCAAGTTTTGCACCGTCGTAAGGGACGGGTTGGACAGAAACCGGTGGAGGCAGATCATGCGCTCTAGAAGCAAACCCGATGCTGACCACGATCCTCAGACATGAGGGAAAGACTATAGAGAGAAAGAGAGATAAGGCCTCCAAAATTGTGCTGAGGAACTAGACTACAAGTAACAGCTCTCCGCCGCAATGTTATTGAGGCCAAAATATTTACTGGTTCTGTCAGACGAGAAACAGTCTTCTTGCCGCGTATACCATTGATCCCAAATCACCTTCCGTTTGAATTTAAAAGATAAAAGTTCCTAATTATGGTTTGATTCGCGATGGCTATTAATAAATTACAGGGAAAAACTCTGAAATTTACTAGAGTTGATTTGCGGCAGGACTGGTTCAGTTTTATGTGGCATCCTCGCATGTGAGTTCTCAATCTAGCTGAACTTTTATCGATATCACACGTAGTGGCGGACAATAGCCATGAACAAAGCTCTATATTGTTACAATGATTCATATCTTGAAAAAAGAAATAATCTACGCGGACGAAGTCGTGGGCTATAAAGCTAGTTACATATAAAAACTAAACAAAAAGATAGGTACACAGTTAGTGATTGTGAAGAGCTGGTGTCTGAAATAGGAATTAACCTGTGTTACAGATCACCAGGAACCCCATACCACCCCATGGAACAAACACTTGTTATAATAGTAATTGATGATTCCCTTACTAATGAATAACATCCTTAAGTAACTTATTGCGCTGGACCATTTAATGTTACATTGAGAAGGTTGTTCAAAGCTTTTTTATCTACAAATATTATCGTCAGTCATCTATGTAATTGAGACAGTTACCTTGTGTCTTATGTGGTACGGTAGGTCACGGTTATTGTCAACTTATAAAGATCTTGAGAGGGAATTGATTCAGTGTGGACCCGCTCGTCCATTTCGCAGCCACCTTTTTGTTTAGACGCCGCTCCTCCACCAGGAAATTAAACAACTTTCAGTGAACTTCGCATTTCAAATAAGTCTGTCTTGTTTGAGTGTCCGTTAACTTTTGTTTTTCGATTAATAGCTGCCTCTTCCCGCTGTTTGTGAACGACGATAATTTTAGAAATAACAAATACTTAGCCGGAAACAGCTTTGAACATAAGTATTAATTTTCTTAATCGCTCAGATAAATTTATTAGCCATAAAATTTCAAACAAATCCTTTCCTCAATATCAGATAGCAGAGCTTTTATTTTTATAGTAATCGTTATGAACAGTGTTCTCTGCTCGGTCGGAGAGACACGGCGCAGGTTATGGCGATGAGGAAATGTTAAATTATTGAATGTGAAGTAAAGTGTAGTCTCGTGCCACATACCAGGTTGCGACACTTGTGAACGAGCCGATACATAAAGTCCACTGACCACTTGCTTTACTTGGTGAATAAGTTTGGCTTATATATGAGTTAAAATATTTGATTTCAACAACAGACAAACTTATTTATTATAATATGCCTCATTTGGAGAATATCCACAGCTTAACTCACTAATAGTATGAAGTTCACCATACCACACCTGCGAAGTAGATAGGATATCGACTTTCGCTCTACATCCATGGACTTATTATCTCGGTCACTGTTTATAACATCCATGGGAAGACAGCCCTTTGTTTTCTCTTTTATCTACTAATTTTGTGGTGTGCAGTTTACTTATTCATTCTGATTTCTGTGTGTGCAGTCGACAAGAATTCAGCTCAATTGGTCGCTATGAGTGGACCGGTTACTTGAACATTGTGCAAGTGCAGGCGACGGCGACGGCGACGGTGACTGCGACGGAGACAGCCGGCCCACGCCCACGCCGCCCGCGCCACCCGTGGCCACGTCACCTCCACAGCCTACACACACCTTCGCTTTCCATACTATTCTTATAGAATTGGGTCACTTTTTGTTTGTAAGAGCATAATATTAAATCATCATTGTTGTGACTGATTGAGTTTAATGAATACATTGTTCTTAACTCATATCTCAAAGAAATCACGAAAGCACGTTACGGAATTTTAACGATTGTTATTTATTTATTTTAAGGGCAACCAACAAAGCATACACTAACACAATTAAAAAAAAATACAAATTAGATTGACTGATACCTTATCTTTCTAAGTGCTGCCTCAATTACAGGCTAACACAGCATGCATTAAACAAAACAATAAACACTTAAAATCAAAATCAAATAAATTCAATTTAAAGCAAAATTAAAATAAAATTAAGGTCAACAAAATCAAAAATGTCAAAATGTATAGAGATAAACGGGCACTTGCCAATGCTATTAAGGGCGGTATGTAAGCTAAACGTCATAAACAGGGTTCGCTATTTTAGTGGTTTATGAATGAAAACATGAAAGAAATAGTAATATATGAACATAAACATAAAACCAAGATACTAATTAACAGATCCGTGTTGGCCCTTTTTTTTTAATTTGCTGCAATAACTAGCAAAAACATTACAAATATTACCAAAATCATAAAAATCGAGGTTTGCCTCTTTAGTGATACCATCAAATTTAGAATCCATTTTGTAAAAATTATGTATAACATCGAAGCACAAATATACGTACAACAGATCCGTGGGGCCACATTTTCATTTTTTTGTTTAAAAATAATGTAATTTATTTATTTATAAGCATCAATTTTGCGACGCCATTTGTCCATACATTTTTCTATGAAATGTCAAGTGAAGCTTTATATACAAGACGCAATCGCGAAAGCAGTCAGTTCCCCCCAGTGTCCCAAGGTGACACCACGTCGCTTTTTATTGACACCGGAAATGACGTCATCCACATATCTGTATACATGCGCTTGTCAAAAAGAACATGATAAGTGCATTTTTATTTTTTACATTATTAGAGTTATGAAATCTGAAATACACCATGAACATTTTTTTTATGGTCATCAGTATTCATTTCATGACATGTTGATACGCCCATAGTCTTTTTGAAAAAGTCCCGTATACCAAAATATTTTCCTTGTTCTCCCTCTCAGCTATTGATTGCTTATTTTGTTTCTTGCTTATAGATAGACTAGTCTTATTCATAAAATCATGAATAAGTTTTTATCGCGCGAATTTTTACTTGAAAGTAAACCTTAATAATGTATCGTCGATGCTGAAAAGAAGGTTAGGATACGGCCATCGAAATAATATAAGTATTTTATTAGATTTCGCGTTCCGAACAAAGAAACCGTAGAGCTTGGCGACAGCGGGGGTAAGGTGGGGGCCTGTGCGAAGCGAGTGTGCAGTGGACTGACTGTTGCAGTGCTAAATCAAGCTGTGTCTAACCAAATTATAAAAACGATAGATAGATGCTTATAGATTATAGTTTTCTCGCGACTAAAATATCTTAAGCGCCCATGAATTTCATAGCGCCTACGCGTTTATTCAACGTGTCGTTCCTATAGAATTACACCGCAGTCGTGGCATTTAAATGAAGAAATATTTTTTCTATTGTGATATTACGATATTATTACCTATTTATTCACTTGAACAACAAATAAGTTTACTTACTTGCCTACTAAATTGTTATTTACGTCCAGGTTTACACTCAGGTTTGATTCGATTTCTTGTATTATTAACGCTGCTCCGTACGCGCCCATCTCACAGAAAAGATTTCTAGAGTTCCGCGTTCACTACTTTACACACAGCGAGCGAGCAGTCTAGAGTTCTAAAGGTAAATGGGCAAATTTGCATGGAGCTTTTCCCTTTGGCGGCCAGCAATAATTTCTGTTTTCTATTAGGCAATAATATATTAACAAAAATATGAAAGCTTAATACTGTGGAGTATTTAGAAAAAAAAAATTATAGATTATTGAAGATTTAAGAAATAATTGGAGATATTATGAAATTGCAAGGTAGTTGCATTAAATGTAATTAGTATCCCGTACCAAAAGGTGTAATTATATACATACAGCAAGCAAAAGTTTGTTTACATTCTTTATCTCGTCTCATTGGCCTTACTTAAGTTTCATTAGTGGCCGCTCATGGGCCAGAATGCCCATTGCCTTTCTACCTTGTGTCACTTAATAAATAAGACAGTGATAGCTCAGACGTGTCACCTCAACTGCCAGCTTTAGATAATGGAACTCCGACAGAACTCGAGTTCTCTTGACTGACGAGTTCTCTGTGTGCAATGATGAAAGGCGCCGCATAGATTACAGTGAACGCGGAACTCGGAACTCAGAACTCTAGAACTCTTCCATGGGATCGGCGCCTAAAGGTGAACGGAACGCAGTTCAGTTCATTCGAACAGAGTGAATGTTTGGAACGCTGTATATATATATACTAGCTATCGATAGATATCGATCGATACGGCCATTTGTAAACAATTCACTGTTCTTATATATATTCTTTTACTATAAAGCTATCATTGTTACTAGATATATTCTTTGTAGGTTTTATTTTATTGAGCATAACTTGATAAGCCCCTTTGCAAATCTTTTCAATTTTAGTATTCTTATAATGGGTTCCCTATCAATCGCCGCTATACCGAATTTAACAAATGCTCGTTAGCTAATTATGAAATATGCAGTACTGAATTGGCCATAGCAGGATAAATGCTACGGCCCACGTTGAATGGCCTGCTTTCGCATATACTAATAATTATGGGAAAATAATTAGGGATGTTACTGTTATGCTGAAATCGTATATTTATCGGTATATTTCACTGCATGGCCAATATTATAATAATCATTGAAAACGATTTCTTGACATACTTAAATAACGCTGCGTGACAAATATAAATGTAATATAGAAAGGCTTCCAAATCTTTTAAAAGAGTAATAAATTCGTGATATATATCTGCGCGACCATATCTTCTAATCTGAGAGCTAAATCCGCAGATAAACCATTAAAGTAGACAACCTGAACCAAAGGTCCTTGATTACATTTGCTACAGGCCTCGCACTGGCTTAATTAGGCACGGTAAATGAAAGCTATATTGGCTACTAGCTATCTCCCGTGGTTTCCTGCGGTTCCGTTATGAAAAGTAGGCTAACAAATGTGAATTAAAATATTGTTATAGCATTTGAGGATAATGTAGCTTCCTATTACAACTCGAGTGGCTTCCTATCCACCTTCGCCCGAATACACACATATTATCACTCTTATACACTGATTTATTTAATCCTAAAACCCCTCGCTATCTCATGGAACGCTTCGAGTACTACACCTCTTATCATCATCTTCTTCATAGTTCCTTGGAACTTGACCTCCAAACTCCCAGTCACACTTCTCACTTCTTACTCTTATTCCCAATCTTTTACTATCCAAGCTGTACGTCTCTGGAACTCTCTCCCTCAGACTATAAGACGGGCCCCGACGTTAGACTCTTTTAAATCTCTTGTTATTTCACACTATCACACGCTATAAACTTCCTCATTTCCTGCCTTCCTTTCTATTTTACTAGAGTTGTTATTTTCACGTTATGAAAGTGTATTCTTATCTGTTACACCTATCATATTCTCATATATCCTGTTACCCAAAGGTTGTCTGGAAGAAATCGCTTAAGCGATAAGACCGCTTGTTTTGTATCACTTCTTCTTGTATAATGTTTCGTTTTCTATTATATGGTGTACAAATAAAGCATATTTATTTTATCTTATTAGTGAAATAATGTTCAGAATCGGATTAGTAATTTCAAAGCCTCGTACATGCCTCTTTATATAATGCTAGCTGTCCTCCGTGGTTTCACCTGCGTTCCCTTGATAAAAGTAGCCTATACCCTTCTCTATACCATAAGTTGTCACGACGCGATGTAGGCTTGGCTATCAGCTCTACTATCAACCTACGACCGGAGCATTCAAAATAGTTGATAAAGCAGTTGAAGAAGATGAAACTGATGACTGTCTTCCATAAAGTTTATTGCGTAAAAATAAAGAACCCAGCTGGGTTCTAGTATGATAATTCTTTATATTATTGATGCACTGGTAAACGAACTGTATTAATGTATTACTAGGATATATTATTTCACTTTAAAAACATGTCCACACAAGTTGCGTCTCAGTACTGATTGAAATGAATGAATGTCTGATGGGACATTCTTCAATTATGAGAATTAAAAATATTGAAAATTCGAATTCGAAAATTTGATCATTTGAAAATTTTAAACATTTAAAAATTAGAATAATATGTACTAAATAGTATTTTTGACCAGAAGCAATAATTGAAATAGCCAAATCTCAATACGATGGCTTCAGTGGTTTAGGCGTGAAAGCGTAAGCAAACAAAAACAAATGGGCCAGTTGGTGCAGTTGATTATGATTCCACTTATAGCGCTGCAGGTCGTGGGTTTGATTCCCACCCAGGACATGCATTTGTGTGCATGAACATGTCTGTATGTCCTGAATCTGGGTGTAATTATGTACATTATGTTATTTATATATTTACAAACAAAAAGATGTCCATAGTACAAGCTCAGCTTAGTTTGGGATCAGATGACCGTATGTGAGGAATATCCCAGGATGTTTATTTTATTTATTTATTATTTAAACTTATTATTTATTACTAAACTTATTACCATTTATTATTATTACTACTTATTAATTCTTAAACAAACAGAGTTACTATGGATTAGTACATACCTCTTCAAAAAAAGTTAACATAAGTACCCACAAAGTACTAATATAAAGCATCGCACTGAATTTCCTTTGCTTATAAGTAGTGAATCCATGCTGTTTAATAATTATGTAAACTTTGGTCGTGCCTATTTAAATAAGCCACTAGAAAAGGTATTTAAATAGAAAATTAAATATTATATTACTCAATAATATTGGAATTTTATCGGCTGGTACCACGTTATGCGGTACGTACCTAACTTGACGCAACGTCATGTTTGGATCTGATGCATGTGTGCGTGCCTGTAACACAACTGCAAAGTAACAAATGAATGCTGGTTTTCGCGCGCGATCTAGCCTACATACTACCCTTAAACGAAATCATTGGACTGTTGCTTTTAGTTGCTTCAAGGATGCTAAAGCTTTTTTATCAAAAGTGTTTGGCAGATGTTTTATAAGTGACCTAAAGTATGAAAAGCTTTACCATATTCAGGAATAAAAATATGATAAATTTTTAGCGTTTCAAATTGGGCATTCATTCAGAGAAACAAAACTATGGCAGTCATCATCAAAGTCAATGCTATCATTTCGCTCATCGTCGACGTGTATACAAGAAAGCTACGAAAACGAATGATAAAAAATAAAGCATGTTGTGCGATGAAGATGAGTGTGTCTACTTGTATTTACATCATGTGTCATCGCTTTCTCGTGAATTCGAGCACAAATTAATAACACATCAGCGGTGATCCCGCGCAGCGTCGCGTCCACGTGACGCGCTCGTAAATAAATTAAAAACAGATTTGTAGCCGAAGCAGAGTCTTGCCGGCCGGAGCGGTGACGGCGGGCGATGCAACATGTTTCTCTAATTTTATTACTAATCATACCGAGACACAAGACCGCGCGACACACGCCACGTGGCATCTGTCACGTCGCGTCGTGCGACAACACAGACATGTGCACGGAGAGGAGGCTGAGATTGTAGCTAAAGTGCATTGAATGTCTGAAACACGCGTCACTGAACCGCATGAAGAGATGCACTTTCCTGTCACATATCTGTATATCATGCACATATATCTTAAAGCCATAGAACTCTATGTATTACGATGCGGTGGTAGAGTCAATTTATAACATTCAAAGTGCCTCACATGAGCCTTAATTGAATGAATAATTTTTGAGTTTAATCAAAACTTTGTCTTATTTTGCTTATTTCATGGTTATTGCCAGGAAAAGAACCTACCTACTAATCATACCTAGGAATATTAAATCATCAAATTAATTAACATATAATTCCACAAATTAAAGTTACCTAGAAATATACTCTACATACTGCCGAAGTAGGCAGAGATTACTGCAACGAATGATCGTCAGCTACTGTAACATGGAACATAATATAAATATAGGAATTATTTGATGTCTGCGCCGAACGTATAATACGGTTGTAGTGGATAGGGTGAAGACAAGGGTGAGGAGGGAGGGAGAGGGCTATATTTAGGGAATGCAATCCCGTCATCGAAAATAACTGAAGTATGTAGTGCGCGGGTGACACCGGCACCGGGGATCCACTTGACACATGTACCTATCGCATCCAAACAGATTCTATTATAGGCCGTCATGAGCACAGGCTGTCCTAACCACGGTGTTTGAGTTTAAAGGTCAACATAACATTTTTTTTTTTATAGTAGGTACAATCATGTATAAAAATAAATAAATAAAATAAATGTCAAAGAGTATCGGGATCCTCGGTGTCGACATTGCGAGTGATGTCCAGTTTCGAGGTCATTTGGAAAGTAAAACCAAACTGGCTTCAAAAAAGCTGGGTGTGCTTAATAGGTCTAAGTGGTACTTTACACCACTCCAGCGGCTGCAGCTATATAAAGCGCAGGTTAGGCCGCATATGGAGTACTGCTCACACCTCTGGGCAGGCGCACCCGCTTACCAGTTCGATCCACTTGCTTCGGTGCAAAGGAGGGCCACTCGTATAGTTGGCGATCCCGAACTCACTGGCGGTTTGGAACCTCTCAGCCTTCGGAGAGACATTGGCTCTCTCTGTGTGTTCTACCGTCTATATAATGGGGAGTGTTCTCAAGAACTTTTTGACCTGGTGCCATCATCACCTTTTTACCACCGCACCGCTCGCAGGCGATGTGGAGTTCATCCTCATATCGTCGAGCCGCCTCGGTCGTCCACACAACGGTTCAGTCGGACGTTCCTACTGCGGACCATTAGGATGTGGAATGAGCTCCCCATTACGGTTTTCCCTCAGCGCTACGATATGGGGTTCTTCGAAAAGGGTATAAAAAGAGCTCTTCAAGGTCGGCAACACATCGGCAATCCCCCTGGTATTGCAAATGTCCATAGGCGGCGGTGACCACTTACCATCAGGTTGACGGTCCGCCTGTTTGTCAACCTGACATAAAAAAAAAAATACTTTTCTAGATTGGCTGATTAGTGTTGGTAGTGGACTAGTGGTGCTCCATCAAAGAGCGCAGCATAGTTAAAATAGTATATGGTGTGACAAATAATAAAATTAACTAATGCTTGAAGCATTAGTGTCTTCCTGGTATTCACATAAAATTGCTAAGCACATGATCAAGTTGTAAAAGGATAATGCCTGACTGTTGTTTTAGTAAAACTTTAACAAGATCTAGTCGTGCTGCGCCGTTCATAGCCTGCGGTAATGCTTCTCGGACAATAACAATAGCTCGTGTTTTAGCTACATTTAGTTTTGGTTCAATTGCCACATTGATAATTCGTTAACAAACTGAAATGCGTTGGCGCGTTAACATAATATAGAAAACCAATTAATATTAGTGAATAGTTATTTAGTTAACGATTTAAATGCTCGCGCTTGAATCACAAACAAAAACTGAAGTTTGAAGGTAGTTAATTTTAATTATGAAATCCAATTTGTAGCGCGTTAGGATTTGGAACCGAGTTGTTTATGTTATAAGTGAGCGTTGCTTCGCGGTGCTCCTTGCGGTCACGGTGCCTTCTCTAGCTTCATATTTGGGCTATGTATGATTAAAGTATACTTTTTACCATATATGGTATAAATATAAGGACGAATTGAAACAAAAGCTGATATCTACACGGCCGCGGCTGCCTGAAAACAGTAATTTCAGTTATCTGGAACAAACCACGTGCGAATAAATTGTTTGAGACCACAAAGACGAGCCATTTACACCGGCAGTGTGTCTGACACCAAGCCCTTTATATGGAGCCACATTTAATCAACTAGCTGTTACAATCTCTTATCTTACAAATGAAATATCTTCAATTTCTAGTAAGCTTATCATATCACAGTACAAGTAACTCTTCTTTACTTGTAAGTACTGTGTATTATATACATTGTACGTGTACGAAAGTACTTGGAAGTAACAGTCGGTATGATGATACATAGTAAATACAGAAGTGGAAAAGAGTACCTAATATTTTGTCCACTGTAATGCTCCTGAATTCATAAAATACAATATTTTTAATGTTTTGAAATAAAAGGTGCAATAAATATTACAAAGACGGTTTACAGCATCATGATCAGAGCGTGGGTTTTTAAGTCGTAAATTGTTAAGAGAAAATGAAGCTAAGATTTTACGATTCCATAACTTTCATAGCAATCCCGCTCTAGCTGCCGATCATTACATAACATATTCTGAAGAGATAACTTTAAACGTTTTCAATTAACGCAGGGCGCTTTAATTGTCAAGTTTATTGGACAATAACTAGCGAGCGATGCGCACTCGTAAAGTGTACTACTACTATCAAACTGTTTGTACAATGTTCAGAATCACTCTCATTAAGGCTGTTTTCATACGACCTACTAGGATTTAGTCGTCATAAAGATATAACTGGTGGCCGGTAAATTATTGTTGTAGGAAGAAGATCGTGTAGGTATAAACAGAGAGTATAAATGTAGAGTCACCGTAGCCCATTGACGCTTGTACCACCCCCCAGGGGTATCACTCGCGCATTGCCGACCTTGCAAAATCTCTTCACACCCTTTTTGAAGAACTCCATGCTTTTATCCTTTGGGAAAACCACAGCGGGGAGCTCAATCCATAGCCTGAGCGTCCGTGGTTGGAAGCTCCTAAGAAACCGCACCGTACGTAACCATTTTGGTTCCAATGTGTGAGGATGTACTCCCCGACGATGGCGAGAGTTGTGATGGTAGAAGGTAGACGTGGGCATCAGGTCAAACAATTCATCAAAAAGCTGTCCATTGTATAGGCGCGGGTAGAACAAACATGTCTCTCCTTTGACTAAGGGGTTCTAAGCCGCTTCTGAGCTCGGGTCGGGATTCAAATAAAACTCGTAGTATTTTCTAGTTTCATGGCCCGCTAGGAAGCGACATCCGCGCGGTGTGTAAAAATAACCAACGTTTAGGAAACGCGAGTGAGCGCTATATTTGTGTTAATATAGCTGTTATAGCTCCTGATCAACATAAATCACACTGGATAGCTCGGCTCGGTGTGAATGGACGACGCGACGCCGACGCCGACGCGGACTAGAGGAACTATTTAGAGGTGGTGTTATTGTCAATATAATACGTGACAACTCTTTATGTAAATATATATGTTTGCTCATCGGTTTTTGTTAGTCTGTACGCCATAGAATTTATAGAAATTATTAATGCAAATTGACCATAACACCGGCTTGCAAGTAGGTACTTTGGCAAAACAATTATACCGAGGTACTCAAACATTAAACAAACGTTTCGTATTCTGTATTATAATTATGCAAACCGTTGGGTAATAACTCAGATGTAATTATAAACGTCACCACTATGAGTTGAGTAATATGAGCGAGCATAATTTTCTAGTTTTATTTTTACTAATAAGATTCAAACAACGATAAAAATATTCACTATAATGATTCACTTGGAACACAATATAATATTGAGCAAGCTCGGAGCTCGCTTTCTAAGCAATAACAAATACGGTAAGTGATGAGAATGAAATCAGCGTGTCCATACAGCGCCGAGAAGTGCGAGTAGGTGATGAGTCAGCACAGATTGGAAACGGAATATCAGAATGCGTCGCGGAGAGCAATGACTTGAGAGCTCTACACGTGTGCGGTGCACTCTCACCGGGAACTATGTACCTAGAGCAGTAACTATGTCGCGCTGCTGAAACTAACCTACTTTCAATTTTATAAGCATAATATTCGGTAAGTACTTACATTTAGATCACTATCTTCTGAGGCTAAACATACTTTTCGTAAACTATGAACACTAAACTTAAGCGTCCCTAATAAACTTAAAAGGCATCCTAAAAACATAAAGTTATCAACCAATACTTGGAATATAAAACGAATAAATATTAATACCGACGATTCTATTTCTAATTGAGATGAAAACAAGATGCCCATTTAAAATTCCGTATGACCATATAGAGCCTCACTACAGACAGTTCCTCCTCGTCCTCTGTTCAAACAGAGATCACTCATGGAGGAAACACTGGACGCGAGCGAGGTTTCATTAGCGCCATCACCGAGAGGCGCGCGCGGCGCTCCCCGGAGTGCCCTTCCGTACCTCGCATCTCTGTAAATAGGCATCAGACGATCAGTGGTTTAAGGACGACCGTTAACAAAAGGTTTCGTACATGATAACTCTTTTAATTGTTCATTAGGTATTAAAGTGTTTTATATACCAATTTATATTATATAGCTGTATGATATCATTGATCTAGGAATAATTGAGGAAGAAAGTAATGTTAGATCTATCGTATGAATAGAAAAAATAGACGAGCAACTTTGTTCGAGTTTCAATATTCAGGATGTTGAGCTTTCCTTGTTCAAATAAGTTTTCAAGTGACTCTTTCAAAGTAATGTCACTGTCATTGTGTATACCATGGAACATCTCATAATATTCATAACTAATTTTGTTATGATCAACTACGAATGCGTCATTAAGTCGAAGGGTTTGCGTACAGATATTACACAAGATGAACGTCAGTTAAACACGATAGGGTATGGCTGAATGATTCTTTTTTTGCTTAATTTCGAACTTTTTGTGGTTTAACACAAAACATTCAGAACAATAAAATCGTAAATGTTTATGAAGGTATTCATAAAAAACTTAATATCTCGTTAAGTAACAATTACACCGTCCTATTTTTAGGATCCTAACTAGGTACCTAACTAGGAAATAGGAAGGTGTAATCGCAGTTAGAACAGCTTATGCTACCTAGTCAGAGCGATCCCAGTTATGATCCTAGTTAGGATCCTACAAATAGGAAGGTGTAATAAGCACTTAATGTAATGCATAACAAATGTAACTTGTACGGCTGTCTAAGGTTTTTCGATCAGTAATCACCAGTGAATTTAAATTGTGTTATACTGTGCCCTAAACAAATCTTATCCCTAATAATGTGATGTGATGTGATGTGAAGTTAACGTTTTGTATAGGGCAGTAGTCTAAGAAGAATCCATGTAAGTCTATCTAAAAATGTTTCATGTCTTATAAGACATTCAGTCGCTCTGCTGGTTATATGAGACATATTACAAGAAATGTCTGACCAGACACGCCCATACATTTTATGTCTTATGTCTGATAAGACACATGCCATTTTCTTATAATGTGCAAAGGCGCTCACTGTACTGATAATTATGTAGTGGAT
This sequence comes from Polyploca ridens, assembly GCA_951394255.1. Classification (NCBI taxonomy): domain Eukaryota; kingdom Metazoa; phylum Arthropoda; class Insecta; order Lepidoptera; family Drepanidae; genus Polyploca; species Polyploca ridens. The sequence goes on along the minus strand of CATOBL010000379.1, from coordinate 9,314 downwards.
AGGGAAGTTAGTTGTTAAGTTTACATAAGCGATTGTTCTTACCGACATATGTAGATGACAGGAAACATTAACCGCGTAAAGTACTATGAGCATTTAGATTAGTATGCATGAGCGTGCTCGCAGGGAAAATCGGAATGTGAACTATATTTTTTCCTATTGTGGTAGTTAAATAAATAAAGATCCTGGGGTATGATGTCGGATATCGCGACTATATAGAGTCGCAGGTAGGTCTATTCCTACGATAAACTTTCGGTGAAGGAAATCATCATCGTGAGAAAACCTTTACGGTGCGGTGGTGGGGTACTTTGTGCTATCACTTTCAAATTGAAAATTTGACACCAAACACCTATCGGTGTATTACGTTACGACATTTGCATTTGAAAGCAAGTTCCCTTCTAGGCTTTGTGTGCTTTTCACCTTCAGGCACATCATCAGTAACCATAATGAGATTGTTGTCAAACACAATCCTATACATAGTGTAAAAAGAGTGGTTAAACTGTAGCCGTCATTATTTTTCGCAATATGGTGGTCGATGCTTGTTCAAGTAGTTATGCAAATTGTCAGTGGCGCGCGTGATTGAATATTGGTTAAGAAAACATTATCGACAGGTGTTCACCAAACAAGTGGTTATTTTGTCAGATTGTTTAAATAGTTTATTCAAAAGTGGCTCATAGTTTATGAAGTAAACGTAGGTATATAATCACACGGTTTTGTTTACCTCTTTCGGACACATAAATTACTTGTGACTAAATACAATTAAAGTAAAAATCACGAAGTGTATTTTATGTCCGTTTCTAGGATAAATCTGAACTCGAAGACACCATACCACAGACCATACTGACCTTATGAATGGGTCTAGAGAATACCCACAAGCAACTAACTTCCAGACAGTGTCATATTAAAGTGCCTATCCTACATCGTAGTTTTAAGGCGGCCCTCTGTGGCCGGCGCAACTTCAACGCAAGCATAGTCTAAAAGCTTGTTGTTTCATCCAACGTAATGTTTGACTACGAAAAAAGAGACACAGCATCAGAGCCGTCGGTTATCAGTCGGTAAATTCTGCTGATCACTCGCGGCCGCTTCGCTAGGTCGTCATTCATGATTTCGCATTCACAAAACTTGTTCCAGGAGTATACTTCTTGCGAAAAAATCTTACAAGTTTGTAAAAAAAAAGGTTAGTTATTTAGAATCTCCAATACATTTGCAAGCCTGGTATCTAAATGTTTTCTTTACTTTTACAATTTATAGGTACATTAGATATGGCCAAAGTTCAGGCAAAAACGCTGTTTTTCGGAGGCTTTTACTGAATTTGTTTCACACTTTTTTTAAATTACGCCTAGATACACGGCTAGATATAGTGCACAAGATACTAATTTGTTCAAAACATCTAACGAAAAATGTTTAACAACGCCATAATAAGTACAGAGGTTTTGTATGAAAAGTATGACGAATTGAGTCCTCTTAAACTTCTTAGTGTAAAACTGTAAATCCACTTTAAAGGCGGTGTTATTTTTTGAATGAACATTCAAGTTAGTCCAGTAGAGTAGAGCATTGTTTTGTCTGTCTCATGAAGATAATAATCGGCGTCGATGCGGTGCTGCGGTGGTGATCACAATCGCTATTCAAGTGTGAGGCAGTAAAAAGCGGCTCCTTTCATGTCCCCTCACGTACGTGTCACTGTTGTTACGGAAACTTTCACCGAAAACATGTCGAAATTGTGTCAAAACATGTGTACAATGGACGTGCCCTCCCGTGGCCCAATTAAGAGCACGGAACGACAGAACCATCCGGGATTGTCATTACCAACCAAATGGCGCAATAGCAGGTACAAGACGAGGGTCGAGTGGGCAACATCAGCCACAGCCACACAAAACAATCGGAAAATCTCTCGAACCCATAACGAGTCGTATTTTCCGTTAAATGTGAATATTTTCTATGCGCCATAATAAAGATTTCTAAAGAAATACTTTTTACGCGATGAAAAGAACCTATGAAATATAATTCAAGTATAATGAGGTTCTATTTACTGAGTTCGTCGGCTTGTTTCCTTTTCCACATAAATGTCAAAGGCGAGAGGGCACCCGCCCACGCGGTGCGGTGCCGGTGTCGCGCCGCCGCCGCCGCCGCCCGGTGCCGGTGCGACTCGCTGCAAACTGAGATCTCGGGATCGACTCACCTACGAGTACGATCCCACGAATAATTCAGCGAGTTGAAACTCGACGACTACCTCGAGCGGATACGGAAATCAATGAAGAGTAAAAATAGCGTGCACCATGCGGTCACGGCTTCATTACCAGTTGTGTTGTGTTATGTAGGTGCTTTACATTTGCAGACGTCACGTCAATATTGATCGAGCGAGCGCTATCGTGATCCTACACTTTGTATCGTGACGTGCGGATCCACGACTCCGTGCTACATAACGCGCGGCGCGGCGCGGCGCGGCTCGTGAGCCTCCCCTCAACACTTACTGAGTGCTAATATCATTGTACAAATAAATTGAATTTATGTTGTCCTAGAATAGTGTTATGTAGTAGCAAGAAAATATACTGAGCCGCTAATTAAATTATTTTATAGGTCTAAATCAATTTTAGTGCAACATACATTTAAATTAATTTGTTTTATATCTTTGTAACGTTTGAATTCTTATACCGTTCAATTGAATGCATGAATCTTTGGTGAGTGCGCAGCCGGGAAAGAATTCTGACATAGAAAAAAAAAAGGGTCGGTGCAAAGAAACGCTGATAGCTATCATATTTATAGTATAAGTACCTAACTCATAAATGTCGCAGTGTTGAATGGTGTTAGTCATTTTAGTACCTATATCAAGATACGAGACTAGGAATTTCTTTGAAACATTCCACGGCAGAATGGTCAAAGAGTAATCTGAGCATAGAGGGAAACACGGACTTCTACGAAGGCAGCGATAGAATTAAAGTGCCAGCGGGAATGTGAACTCCCTGTGACGTAAGGTATCATTGAATCTAGAGAAACGACATATTATGTCTCGTTCCTTCTGAAAGTTGCTAGTACGTGATTGATTTAACCGCTGATCTAGATATCAAATGGAGGGCAATAAGATGGTATTGTGCAGCGCTCAGCGGCCGCCGAGCGCGATGCAACGGCCGGTGGTCCGGTCCAGCTGCGCGCATCTGTCATAATGGACGGAACTGTTGACAATTGGCCGCAATTACTGACAGCCACAGGGTTTCTATTAGATGTGCCATGGCCTGACGCACACGAGCCCGAGACGGTACCAAATACGTAGCGGTACACAATTGAGACAATTGCAATATAGTCAGCAGCTGTACTGTGTGTTACGAGGTATTGACTGTCGTGATCTCGATAGGCTCTTACGTCATTGTGGTATAAAGAGTTGATAGTGAACTTCTATTTCGGACTTTTTACAATCATGCAAATAAATCCTACTTTTAATTGAACGGTGTAAAACAATTTGAATATATCAGTGAGGTAATAATCGGGCAGTCGATGAAAAACTCGTGTCAGTTTCAGGGAGGCGAGTTATGTTGTGTTAGCGGCCGACTATGCAGATGAACTTATTATTAGTACGGTTCATTGACCCCTAGGATCGTTGACCTTTACATATACAAATTAGATCCCTGGATCACCATGGGCCGCTTCGAATGTGTACTGAGATTATAACATACGTAACAAGGAGGATATAAATGGCGATAGGTGTCGTGAGCGGCAGGAAGTGAAATTATGTATCTACATACTTCATAAAAGAGTACAGTTAGCCTATATTTATTTTGTTTCTTACATACATAGGTCATACTTTCCATAATCCGTTGTTAACCATAATCTCACCATGGTAAGTGATGATATGGGACATGGTAAGGGACGGTATTAATTCAGGTTCAATTGAATAAAATTAACGATGAAAAGTAAGAAATAAATTATTGACAAATTGTAAAGTTCACAAGTACTACGCCACAAGCATACTAATTGAATTTGAGTGCTTGCCGACTGGACTTTTGGGGGTAGACGGTCAAGCGAATACCGCAACCAAAAAAGCTAATATGAAGCTTTGCAAAAGCACAATTTGTGAATGAAGTGAGTGAAGAAATGATTGTTGAGTCACTTTCCTAATACAATATGTAACATGAATAGTACCACAGCTATGGGTTTGACATAAATGACAAAGTACCAGAGGTATGCGATGACGTGAGTGAGGGTAACAAGCGTGACCCCTGGCTGACACTAAACACACAAGCAATTTGCACGCATCGCGCGCGGCAGCGGCGCCGACGCGACCAGCTCCACCTGACACCTTGTCATAATACGCCACTAACACAATTTGGCCAATTTAGCCGATTCACACGGAACTATCGCTAAATTTTGCGACGGGTCTTTTATACCCTTTTCTGTGCGAGGTCACCTCGATGCCGAGGACATTGTAGGGCATGTTTTGGTTTGAAAATAATCCGCCTTTTTTCGATGTTATAAATAGTTAATTAGAGCATTTAGACCGAAGAAAAAATAAAGACATAAGGGAGACAACTAAAGTAATTGACGCTCTAGAACACTGCAAAAAACATAAGTTGAAATGGACAGGCCATATTGCACGCATGAGTGATGACAAATGGGCAAAAAGATAACAACTTGGCACGGCCTAACAGGCAAGATTGCAAGAGGCAGAACAGCATACAGATGGGTCGACGAGAGGACGGGACTGGATGGAATTGGCGAAGGATAGAACGGTGTGGAGACAATTCGAGGAGGCCTTTACTCGTTGAGGGGTCCTTATTAGCACTTAATTATAATTTAAAAAAAAACAATTATAATGAATTAATTTAATCTTTTAATAAGATTAAATAAAGTAAAAAGAAAAAAAACACGCATGTTAGTATTAAAAAGAACTTATTTGTTACTAAAACTAGGTATTTGTAAAACTACCATATTAGAAAAAAACTCTTTGTTATTAAGGAATAAAGAAGGCTTATTATTATATTGGCCGGATCAGCAAATGATAAAATGCCTTATATAATAATGCCTAACGACATCACAAATATATTTCAATCGTGTCCTGCCGGAGTATAGGCAAATTCGCAAGATCTATGTCACAATGCTGCAATATAAATAGATTCATAAACGAACAATAGTACCTTATTGAAGCCACTGTAATCGCAATCACCCTCTTGGTATACTTACAGCTACTTGTGTGGTATGAGAAGCCGTTCAGTGCGACATGTCGCGTCGCGATATTCATGCGTGTTAGTTCACGTGCTCCCCCATCTTTATCACGCGCGTGATTAATGCCGGCCTTATGTTGTCTACCTCCTGATTTTATCACGTCACTATATGGCATAATTTTCTCTTTGACGATTATTAATCAATGTATTTCTATGTACATATTTAGAACATAATATTTCACGCAACAATCTCGAGATTCATATTCCTTCAAATGTGAAAGATTATTACAATTTCAGATTAGTTTCGTGGTTTGAATAAACTTTGAGAATCTAATTAAAGTATCACAGAATACACAGATGAACAGATAATGTGTTCCACCCCTTATTGACTGCTTGAGTTTATTGGTTACTTATCAAGGTGGATGACACCTCCATTTAAAAGGGAAGATCTTCCGCCAGGCTGGTTCATCGTGCCGCGGTCCAAATGTACATGTCGGAGTTGTTATAACGCAGATTCTCGAGAAAACTTCGTAAGCGCGATGCAGGATGTTCTGGCGCCATCTATCTTTCTCTGTGTGCACGATCTCTGTGTTACTGATAGATGGCTGATAGATGTCGCTACACTTATACATTTTTTTGCCAGACTGTAGAATGTGTAGAACCAAAGATTTTCTGAAAAGAAAGAATTTCTGGGAATAGGGAAAGAAGATCATTTATATTCATCTACGTACATACAATTGTATAATACATAGTATTTAATCTTTAGTAGTACAAAAGTCGTGTAGCGATCAGGCTGCGAATGTGACCGAGCTATCCCGGAGCGAAAGTAGGTCACGGTTCGCAGCATCATGCCATCGGTATCGAGTCTAAAGCCTTTCTACAGCTGCACTGTGGTCTTAATTGCAGCTGCTGCTGGTATCAGGAGCCGCATCGAGCCGCATCGAGGCGAGCCGCGTCGCACTAGATGGATGGCCGTAAATGGCTTTTTAATCTGTAGGATCGGATCGGTCGCGCTCTCATCTTGGATAGGTATGTTTCGTTGTTCGCAGCCGTGTTCCAGTGGTACTGCACGTAGCGTGTGTGTTGTGTAAACTAATGCAGCTCGCTGTTGTTTTAAGGAAGCCACACAATTTTAAAATTAAAATGAAATAGCACACAATGTACACTACTTCATCCACTTGTACAACGTTGCGCCATTTGCTAAATAACAGTTAATCTCTATCTCGTATGCTTGTAAAATTTTACAGGTACAAAACTTGACTCAATGCCTCATATATTATTAGGGCGCGTACTGTAATATAGACTAGGCGCCTATTGCTAGTGTAGCTGTTAGAAAGCTGTGAGAGTAGTAACCGCAACTCTATTGGTTGGGCGAGAGAGGGTGATCTCACCGCGCTCGCAAACGGCACGCGGTGGCTTTGTCGGTTTATATTCATATTATAGTACATAGACGTGGTAAAGGTTTATTTTCATACTCTACAGGAGATACTTGGAACTATTGAATGCAGTATCGTAGGCGTCGTGTGACGGGTCGCTCACTTCCTTCCAAAATGGCAAGGAGGGTGATGGCTGCCACACGCGTCATAAGGCCTTAGCACGAAAAGCTATCGCAAGCGTAACGTATTCGTATCGAGAGAGTTAACTCAAATTTGTATGGGAATGTGTCATTCGAATGTTGCCAAACGTTCAAATCGGTAGCACGAACAACTACGTTAACCTCACGTCACACTACGTAAACGTGGTTTGGTATATAATTTGAAATTGGAACTAATTCTGACGTATGGTATCGTCTACTCGCAAGCCAGCTAACGTAGACTTTGTCACCGTGATTTTTTCAGTGAGAGCGTTACGTGAACACCTCGCATCTTAGGTTTCATTTGAAATGTTTTGAATGTATTATTTTTTTTAAATATTAAGATTTTTAGTTGTATTTCTTTATTTATAATCTTATAACTAAATATAGTGAATCATTTAGTTAAAATTATTTTATTTAATTTTATTCTACATTTAATATAGTATTTAAGTTAGTTTTAACTAAAACACATTCAATTCGGGAGCCTCATGTATTGTTTGACTACTATCCGAAAAAAATATTTTTTAGGCCATAATTAACCCATTGATTCTGAAACATCCTATATATACGTAATTATAATAAGTGTATAAATGTTAGGGGATGTCAATAGTTCAAGTTGAGCCACTCTTTATATGATATCCCCTAAAACTGCTAAAACACAAATCTAAAAATGAAAATCGTCGAGTTTATTTCTAACGGAGTCACAAGACTCATCCTCTTCGTCTGTTATGTTCTAAATTCAAACCTTTAAACACGTGAACTCTTTGCTGTACGTTCAAAAATATTTCCACATTCATCACATTTCAATGGTGAAAAAGAAAACATTTACATGGGAATGATGATGTAATACCTTATATTGTTAGCTAATAATATAAGATAAGCTGATTATTTCATTTAGTTTATGTTATTGGAAATAAATATTTTAATATTGTGTACCAATAAAATCAAAAATGTATGTTTCAAAATTTCTAGACGAATTTAACGTAGCTCGCAAGCTAGGTTTCGAGTAGACGATAGAACTTCTGTCAAAAATGACATCTACTCGATACGATGACGCTACGAAGGCGATACGAAAGTGGTTCGTGCTAAGGCTACAGGTGCTGCTTGTGGGGGCTGGTCTGCATAAGTTTGCTATTTACTTATTAAATAGCGATTCAGTCTACATTGTAGTTTTTGCCGCCGCGCCGGGGCACGCAAATGTTGTCAGTGCGATTAGAATGTAAATATTATGTAATAAATCGAAGCTTGTTTTGAAAAGAGTAATTGCTGAGTTTATTGCCGGCTCTTCTCAGCTTTTATTATCTATAGCAAATGCTCGACAACTGGTACAACTTCAGTCAATGTTTCCTCTATCTACGATATTACGGGTGAGCGCCTTTGTGTCTCAATAAAATGTTCGTCAAAACTCTCGCAACATTTGCGGGAACTCATCGCAATATGATACGAGCCCGGTGTCATCAGTCCTCACGCCCCATTAAAGAACTGTCTGATATCTAAAAAATATGAATCGTTTCCGTCGTTTTCTTTCTCTTCTCATGATAATTTAAATAGGGATATCCTTATGATTTTCGACAATTTTGTTGAAAAAGTAAGTTAGAACTTCTAAGATCAAAGTCATTTAAAAATAAATTAAATTTTACTATGAGGCTCTTGTGAAACACTTGAAGCACATAAACACGGTAACTTGATCATTGACATTGTTCCACATCGCGAGGAACAGAGCCACCTAAACTACTTGCCTTCGCATTCTGAAGGTGAGAAGAAAAGTACCATAAACGTATTTTCTTTTTCGTTACATTTCGCCACAGAAGGAGTTATGACGAGGCCAGAAAATGCCTATTCACTCTGGCCTTGAAAACATCTAGGTTAAGGGGTGGCAGGAAATCTAGACCTCGGAAATGAGCTCCACTCTTTTGCTCGTATAAAAAACGAGGAAGTAAAGCATTGTGTCTGTATAAGCGAGATGTCGACAAAGTATGAGTGGAGTGCGACGGCTTGTAGTTCGATGGAGGAATGATATTGAAATATTGTTTCAGTTTCATATTTTTGCACTGCCACTGTAAAATAATTAAGATACGCATCGATTGGACTCAATTATATTTTAGTGCCTTTTGCGATCGAGATCATGGGACCGTGGGGGTCCGAAGCTCGCCGTTTTGCTCGCACCTTGTCATCAAAATTTATCGAGACCTCTGGAGACCAGCGGGCGGGGAGCTTTTTCCGCCAACACGTCAGCCTGGCTATCCAAAGAGGAAACGCTGCCAGCCTTTTGGGAACCTTGCCGTTAATCGGAAGCAGCGGCAGGCTTGAGGAAATTTTCTATATATAGATTGTATTTTGTACATATTTGTTGTAAATAAAGATTCCTAACAAAAAGAACTCTATAAACTCAATGTTGTTCGATGAGTAAGAGGCAGGTGCATGGGCACATGGGGTAGAGTGCGGTAATTGTCGTGTGTGCGGTGCGACAGATTGACGCGGAAGCGACAGATTGGCGCGGCGCGGTGCAGGCGGCAGCGGCAGCCAGCGGGCGGGTGATTTCCTCTGGGGCCAAGCGCCGCCGCCGCCGGTCCCTCCGCCGAGCTCACGTG